>LNDK02000055.1:1318977-1452847 GCA_001455915.2 Samsoniella hepiali
GGGGGGGGTTGTGGATTTATGTTTGTGTTGAAAGGGCGATGGGCAGCAAGCTTCAGGGAGCTTCTCCCTAGCGGCGGCGGCTCGTCCGGCAGTGACGCAGCTTTTTTGTTAGCGAAGGGCGGCGAGCAGGGCTTACATAACCCCCCTGAACTGGGCATCTCAAACTCAAACACTGCTTCCATCAACTTATCTCGACAGTGTAGTGCACAATTGTTGACTTGGCTAGTACTCTGTTTGGTTGCTTTCCACTCATTATGGAACCTATCGCACCATGATTTGCTTTCTCTACCAATAACACCTCTTGCGAAGCCTTCCTCCCCCCAACCACCATGGAGGCGTTTTCTCTGGTGCACATAGCGCCATTGTGGTATGAGACAGATTCAATTCAGCGACTCTAGCTCGCGAAAACTGACCTGGTCCTCAAATAGTACCGTCACATCTCTGTGGTATTTTTCTCGGGCTTGGGACAATCACTCACTACCTAGTATGATCCTCTCTACTCGCGCACTTACGAAGCAGCATCTAAACTCATTTCCTGCAGGTCGACCCCATCAATCTGTCATTTTACTCCTGCTGTTGTCGGCTGCGTGCTGTTATCTCATCTCTCATCTCATAAAAACAAAACCTTCGATAGAGGCTTTGTTCAGTATCCATCGCAGCCGGGGCAAATCAGCATCCATCTTGCATGAGGACCATGATGCCTCGCGCAACGGGTTGGAAGAGGCGCGCCCGAATCGCCCAGGCAGATGGGGCATAGTCGTATTAGCTTGGGCTGTTGCGACGCGCATTGAGCTGTTTCTCTTTGTGCAGACGCAGCAGCAGTGCAGCTCTTTTGGGTTCGAGGTGAGCAGTGCTCCAAATGCATGCATGTCGTGTTGAGCTGACCCAGGTGGTGAACAACAGTATTGGCTCTGGCCGGCACTCGTTGTCTACCAGTACATCTCTTCTCGAGACAAGCTTCAAGATGCCAAATACGGGGATTCTGACGACCCATGGCATAGTGAGCTTCATGACTGGATGGTGTGGATAGAGGGTGATAGGATGCGCCACATCAATCACTTTATTATATCATTTTCATTTGCCGTCGCCGCCAGTACCGCAGCGAACCAATTCGCGCCATCATCATACATGTGTATCCCGTCAATCGACAGCCCCTCCTTGGTCTCCTATTCCCGGACAGGAATGCTGCTACTCGACATTACTATTGCCATACTGTCCTGGCAGCAGTTGGTTTGGGGGAAACACATGAGAGACCGCATACAAAACATGTCCAAAGTCCTCGCGTTATCCGCTTTGTCTATTTTCATGTTTGACACTCTTCGATCTTTCTGGGGCGCCGTGCAAGACACCAGCGGCGACATCCCTTTTCTGTACAGCTACGACATCATGACTGATGGCATGGCGCTGTCGGTCCTCGTCATTTCAGCTTCCCTGTGGATCTGCGATACGAACCTTACCGGGCCAGTTGGTATTTCGACGGCCATCGCAGGTCTATGGCTGGCAACGGAGAATACCAGTCGCTATGGTGAATGGGACTACCTCTTCAGGTCATCCGTATTACTCCCTCTGTTTGTAGTCACGGTGGCTACTGTAGCATTTACATACGCTCAGCATCTGAGAACAGTCGTGCACCTCCCTCGCGGATTATTCAACTGGATCGTCTTCATTGTCGCTTTCGTCGCCACTCTTCACGCGCTGCTGGCCAGTGCGCCTTTGTACGACAAGCGGCACCCCATCAACCAGCTATTGTACGATAGCGAGATCGGCTACAGACACTGGCTGGTCAAGGCCTCTACCAGTAGCACCTCCAGCACTGCCATCAGAATCTACGAAGACCGTCACGAGGGCCGCAAGGCACCCCCGCAGTACAAGGAGTGGTATGCGCAGCTCCGCCGCGCCAAGATCAGAGACAATTTTCCACAAATTGACGAAGACCTTGCGCCCTTCTGGCACTTGACCCCGAAACAGCTGCGCGAGGCTGTACAGGAAGCCACCCGGCTTCCCGGTGTCGCAACAATCGTCATCAAAGACGGCGAAGCATCCATCGGGCGCCATGATGAGGGCGGCTCGGGTACGGAAACTCTCACGCGACTCGTACACATGGCCAACAACTTTTCGTCTCATCTTCCCGATATGATTCTACCCATTAATTTGGCCCGGTCGCCTCGAATTCTGCCAAGGTGGGAGACTAGGTGGTCGTACAGCCGCGCGTCAGAAGATGCCGCCGCTGCTGATGTCATCGCCGGGAGATCTGTCCGCCAAGCCGAGATGTCAGCAGCGCACGAGACACCTGGGGACCAGCAGGGGACAGTCGAAGAGAGGGGAATCGCAGGACCGGGAAATCGGAATGCCATGACGGCAGGCGAATTTCGCGCCATGCTCCGACAAGCCTGCCCACCGAATTCCGCCTCGCGCGCGAATCCCTACTGGAACACGGCCGGGTTTTGCAGGCGCTGCGCGCGGGGTCACTCAACCCTGCAGCTCATGTCAGACTGGCACGAGTCGCTGGACTCGGTCTGCTCTCAGCCCGATCTCAAGAACCTACACGGATTCTACATGGCAGCACCTGACGTGAGACCTGTCCAGAAGCTGTTACCCCTCTTCAGCCTCTACAAGACGGCGCATTTTGCAGACGTGTTGCTGCCGCTATGGCCTGAAGAGGCAAGTCCAGCTGAGGCGGGGGAGGATGTCCCAGATGAGCAATTTCTGGACCGATCTGACAATATATCCTGGTCAGGCTCCATCGGTCAGAATTCCATAACGCCAGAATACCTGCGCGGCCACCACAAGCTGCGTCTGATGGGCCAGCTGACCAGGCCGCGCCCAACAGACAAGACTACGCTGATCAAGCCCATTCTGGTTGACCAAGTGCGACAGTGGCTGTACGCCAAGCGTTCAACGGCAGCGGTGAATAGTAAACTGCCGCTCGATGTTGGCATCTCAGACTATACGGCATGCACAGGCCGCAACTGCGACACTGTGAAGCAGCTCTTTGGCGATGACTTCCACCACCCGACTGCCAGCGATGACAGCAAAATCATGCTGCTCATGGACAATGACGACGGCCCAGCGCTAGGCACGCTGCGCGCGCTGCGCACCGAGACGATGCCCATCATCTCCACCATCTTCAAAACGTGGTATACTTCGCGGATCCAGCCCTGGGTGCACTTTGTGCCGCTAGATGTGCGATACCAAGCGCTTCACACGACGCTATCGTACTTCACCGTGCTCGAGGACCGCAGGGGGAACGGCATCATGGACTCCAAGGGGATCGCCCAGCAGGGCAAGTTTTGGGTCAAGGAGGCTCTCCGAGAGCGTGACCAGGAACTCTACTTTTCTCGCTTACTGATGGAATGGGCGAGGCTGATTGACGATAGACGCGACGAGATTGGTGTAAGCACTGCGGCCCCTCCCGTAAGACATGGTTAGACCAAATATACCAATTCAAGATCCGTGCCAAAGAAAAGCAAGGAACGAAAGGCATGAAAGGGTATCGGAGAAATAGGGCCCTGACCTTTAAAAAAACGCCTCTCCTGAAGCGCCCGCTGAAAAGCTCTGTGCGTTTTTTTTTTGTTCGCCCATAGTTGGGCCAAGCGCCGTGATCTAAGCCCTGTACAATTTTTAGAGTTGTCGCAACGGTATTATGCGAGCCCCGGTTGTGTATGGTAAGAGCCTCCGTGCTTCAGAGCTGCAGTATTAATGCGAAAACTGGCTCCAGGTAATAATAGAAACACAGAGATAAAACGGATGCGAAGGGGGGAAAGCAAACCAGGGTCGCAAATTATCCGACATTGCTGGGATTTGCGAGCCAGCTGAGGTATCAAGGCGGCAGTGGCTTTTTTGCGGTGTGACAGCAACCCTGCCAGGATCAACAGCGATTGCCAGGCTGAGCACGGTGCAGGAGAGAACAGCTTTTATTTGCCTCCCCGGCCAGCCGTGGAACAAAGACATGGTGCGTGCCCACTGCCGTGATGTTCCATGACGGCTTCTTCCACAGCAGAGGTGTGGTGGGGGATGACGGGTCGGGAGCGCCACGTGGGTACGACGATAGCCACCCCTGTAGGCAATGAGCCAGATGCTGCATTGGGATACTGTTCCGTAATTAGCACACTGTCCGCTGTAGCCGAAGGCGTGGCACTGATAGGCCCTTTATTCGGAACTTGGTGTGAGTGCCAGGCGGGTAGAGAGCGGGCGGTGTGTGTGAGAGAATAAGAGTGCCAGCCAACCAGCGAGCCAGCCAGCCTCGGAGAAACAGCTCGCTAACAGCAAATTCTTTAGGGGTGGGCGCAAGGGATACTGTAGTAGGATTGGACGCTTTGTGGAGTGGCGTTGATGCCCAAGTCAGGGCCTGCGGACTTTGTCCATCTTTTACGAAGCTGGATTAGCAACCACGGTTAGTTACCAGCCGAAAACTGAAACATGTGGACAAGGAACGAACAGGATGAACGAACTGGGCGCCTTGGCTCGCATCAAGGCAGGCAGGCCGGCTGTCAACCGAATCAGGTATACGACAGCGTGTGACAAGGCGCCACGATCCAACAATGGCAGCTGGCTGTCTCGTCTCACGCGGGGATGTGCCCAAGTGACAGCATTTAGCCAAACAAATCGTGAGGCTGCGGTTTGGTTGATCCAACACGTATCTGGCTGGTGGGGAGAGCAACAGGCTGCAGTTGGGCAACCAGCAGCAAAAGCAACTGCTGTTTGCTTTTGCTGGACATTCTGAGCGCACCTGAGCCTAGCTCCTGTGGCCAGTGTCAGCCGAAACGACCAGTCTGGAGGCCTTGGGGTTTATCGCGGTAGGAAGCGACCGCACTAGGGCGAAATCCGGCGTAACCCCCACAAGGCCCAACGCAGCGCGGCGAGCCTTTGGGTGAAACATTCCACGCGTCAAACCGGGTTCTTATGTAGATGCTTGCTCTCCTTTGCTTCGAGCCATGGTGTGAAAGGCTGTTGAAACGGAGCGGCGGGGGGACAATCTCGGCCGAGATTGGCCAACCCAACTCAGAAACTCACGCTGTGGAGGAACCCTCGGCCGGTGCGTCCGGTTCAAGGTGACAAAAATAGGAAAGCTAGCATATGTCTCGGCGGGCGAGATGAGCCAGATTCGTTGGCGAGGTGGCCCGCGGCGACAGCCATTGTTGGGAACCAGGGCCAAAACTCAGGGGGTCCAGCGAAGAGCCAGCTGTGGGGAGAGGGCAGTTGATTAGTAGAGTGCGGGCATAGCCTCGGGCTAATTCTCCTGTCCTTGTTCAAAGTGGTGCCATGTTAGCGCATGCGCAACCATAGCTCCCGATACTTGGGTGCGCAAGGGCGTCATCGGGCTAAAGATACAAGATGATGCGCTCAGAGGGTGATTGGTCGGCCAGGGGTGCGGAACTCTTGTCACGATACTTATTATGGAGTCAGTCAAGCTAGAAAATGCAAAGGCTGTTGGTGGTTTCTGTCTCGTCGTGGCTGCCATGGCGGAGTTGGCTTGTCCTGCAATCCCACAGTGCAGCTTTCTGGCGACGGCGGCGTAGTAGCGGCCGAGCTATTGGACGGCCTGGAGAGAAGCCAGGTGGAGCGAAGACCCTCGCGCTCAATACAACAGGACCGGCGAATCTCGGTCAAAAGTCTGGTGAAATGGCCAACCAGGGGGTGGCATCCGAGGATGGACAAGACCAGAGCCATAAATTCGTGGCGGGGTACCGTCGTTGTGAGCGGCGTTGGGATGGCTAATGATGAGGCGCATTTTCCGCAGCTGACCTAGTTTCTCCGAGTAATTTAATTTAGAAAATCGTCTAAATAGATGGCGGTCCCGGCACGAGTGCACGGTCGTCACGACGGGGAGGTTATTGCCGGCAAGGATGGGTGGTTGGCTGATATTGGAGAGGTACGGCGCCAAGGCGGTTCAAAAACTTTTGTACGCCACAGTTGCAACCGCCCATCCTTGATTCAAAGTTTGCGACTGGCTGCCACGTTGGAGACGAGGCTCTCGTACAAGTTGAGCTCAGGTGCATGTTTACCCTATACCCGTTCTCCGGCTGGGGTTCGGCTGGTGTGTGTAAGGCGGCCGCTGTGACGGGCGGGATTGGCTTTTGTCCTCGACGACACGATAGGCGTTGAAGAAGTATTTGGACAATCTCAGACAGGCAGGATCGTTGGCGGCATCGGTCGTGGATGGACACTGGAAGAGCAAATAGAAATGGAGCTGGTCACTTTTCAATGTGAGACACGCAATGTGGCGGCCGAATCAGGAAGGAACCGTTTCCAGCCTGCCGCTCCTTCCCAAAATAAACTCCATACAATACGTAGTAGTCAAACACCGGCTGCAGCCTCGAACCAAAAAAGACCAATAGACGAACGCCTCTCCCTCCAGGTCATAGCCGGGCACAATAGTTACCCAGTACGCACCCGCGCGACTCCTGCACCAGTGCAGCCGATATGGAGGCCCTCACTACGAGATGCATGCACGGCCGTATCCTATTCTCCGTTCTTAGGAGCCTGCATAGTGCGCCGATGGGGCTGCCACGATGCTCGAGATCTACGACGGCGCAGCTGGTCGAGACTGCAACAAATGCCAGGTTCAAAAATGAGCGGCATCGCTGCAGCAGCCATCATGCAGGAATCGGTGCGCCGCGCATCCTCCAGACACGGCCATCCAGCCCCAGGCTCTTCCCGCTAGAAGCACGAGCTAGGCCGAGCTAGAACCCGTCTCCAGCTTTCCCTCCAGCTTTGCCTAGCCAGTTGGCACAGGCGATTGGTTCCCCGTAGCGCTCTAACGGCCCAGGGAAAGCGCCGAGTGCTTCTTGGCATTCCGTCACTGTCCTGGCCCTGTGCAGCATGCTAATCTCGGGGGGAGGGAAGCCTGCGACGACTGTACTGGTACACACAGCCTGCCGCCAGGAGAGCGGGAGGGGTGTCTCGATGGGCCTCCAGCTACGCCTCCTCCAGTCCAGCACCACTTGAGCCACATGGCATGGGGCGAGCATCCATTCCGCCGCCGGCAGTGAGGGTCTACCGTAGCCCCGTCACTGAGCCCGGCTGGCTGGTTGCGACTCACCGTCAACCCGCTTCGCGCTGACTGAGGGACGACTTATCAGCAGTATTGATAGGCAGGACACAGAGAACAAGCTTCAGGCCCGGGCTTCGAATCGAATCCCGTTTTCATCGCTTTACTTTGTCATGGGACAGAAAAAGAAACCCATCATCAGCCGCGAATGACCCCTGCGGGCGCCGAGAGAAGAGAGCGCCCAAGGGCACGTTAGCTAACAAACATGGCAGCCCTGTCTGTTCCTGGCCTGGGCTGGACCTAAAACATCTTAGGAGAGCACTGACGGTCTGCCGCGCATCCCCGACCGACCCCAAGTCGCAGCCGTTACCCTAGATTTCCGACCAAACCCGTTTCCTTGGGGTGGTGCACCAATGAAACCTGTTACTACCTACCAGTAACTGGCCAAGCAGGAGGACAGACGAGCTGAATCATGAGGAAGCTGGACACCCATCCACTGCCTGCAGCGCCAGCCATTGCGGCCGCCACGCGTATGCCACCCTGGAAGGCCTATGCTCGTCATCCCCCCCAGGGCGGTTCGACGAGTAACCTCTCGGGCGTCGATTGCAGGAACCAGGCTAACGCCGCCCTGGTAGGTGGCTCGTAAGTGGTGGATTCTGCTGCATGAGCCATACACCCATACCAGTACACACCCCCATCCCAACGCAGCTTTCTTTTGGTAGGGAAGGTAGGGTAGTCGTACGTGGGGACCTTCTCCAGAGGTAGAGGTATTACCTCCATGGCGTATTACAGCCGGACCTCCAGCCAGACCGCCCGACCCCATCTGAACGGAACTGGAGCTCCCCATTTTCAGGTGTAATCCATGCCATGGCCTCCCGAGGTCTGTACTGGTGCCGCTGTTTGCGACTCCCGGCCGGCCCTTACAAAGCGCCCTGTTGGGTCTGCTGGCCAGCTCGGCGTCGTTGTTGCTGACCTGACCATCACCTTCTTACAGGCTCGCATATCCAAGTCCAATCCAACCTCTGTTCAATGCAAACAATTCGACGACACAAACCCACGCCCGCCGTTGTCGCACACAAACACTAGTACCTGTGTGTGTGTGTGCTTCACTCTCTTTTCGATATCGTTTCTCGGCTCCCTCGTGCCCTTTACAACTCTCGCCCCATTTGGCCACCCTCACTCGTGCTCCTCTTACCGTTGGACCTGGAGCTTCCGGTCAAACAAGACCGGGAGCCACTCCACCATAGAGCTTGCCCAAAGAAGTAATGCTCTCGGCGGACAACATATTTGTCCCCCTCTCCTCGCCTTCCAAGCTTCGCCCATACCACTCCTTCATCTCTCTTGTTTGTTTGCTACCCAGCCCGTCTGCCGGGGGCTGAAGATCCTATCTCGTTCACAGCCAGAGAACGCCCCGTGCGTACTCAGTCGCGGCTATACCACATCGCCTCAAATAGGACACGGTTCCGGGCCGGGCGAGCATCTATAACTTGCAACCATCTGCTCAGGATATTACCCCATAGATCGGGTTCCTTGGAAAACGTCCTTCTTTCGCCCCATTCCGCCCCATCCCCCGTGGCTTGTCATTTCTGCTACCATTGCTACTAAATAGTTGGCTTGCCTACTATTTCGTGGATGCTGGTGGGGTTTCCAGGCATTACCATCCACCTCGGAGACGCGCCATTCTCTTGGACAAGCAAAAGTGACCTTATTAGTCGGTTCAGTTCTGGCTTTTCTCATTCATTGTTCAAAATTCCAAGTTCTACTTGCGCGCGCGTGTTTCAAAACGACAGGTCCACCCTCATCGCGACGAACTCGTGGGGATAGATCAGAACCGTCTTCGGCCATTGCCAAATCTTTCCTATAATAGGAAACGACGCTTGGCGCTACTTGGATACAATTTCATGACTAGAGCACAGAGTTGCTCATTCAAATACTCAAGCTCTGATTCTGAATATTTCGGACATTTTCGTACGCCACATCACTCTGCCAATCATGGGCCGCTGACATCGCGCGACTCGTTGTTGCCACTCGACACTATGAAATCGATTCGCAGCATACCTGAATCTCCAGGTGGCCGTTCCGCTGCCAAACAACCGGGGATAAATCCCATGGAACCTCGCACGATGGAGCCGCATGCTCAACCGCATGCCGCCATGGACCCTGGGGCTTCCATTTCGCCCACCTCACATCCTGCGATGCTATTGCACCACCATGACGATGCCACTCCTCGTTATCACCACCGGCCCTCGACACCCTCGACAGGCTCCGTACACCTTTTGCATTATGCGACCTCCACCACTCCACTGCGCAATGATACAGCTTCTTCTGTCTCAACACAGGCCACTGCGGCCACCTTGGCTTCTTCGGAGACCAACACAACATCGTACAGTGCCGACACCTCCCCCAGCCTGCATCAGTCTATCTTCTCTATCAAAGACGGATCCGACGTCTCTAACAACCGGCGCGCCAGTAGGAGACGGACCGGACCTCTTTCTCAACAATCTAGAGAGCGGGCTGCGCTGATCAGGAAGCTTGGTGCCTGTCCCGATTGCCGCCGTCGGAGAGTTGCTGTAAGTAACGAGTAAATACAATTACTTACATGATAGCTTCAAATAACCTATATCTCGTGGGATAGAACTTTGATTTCTGCCGTACTAACCTTTTTTCCCTCGAATAGTGCCATCCGAGCCATCACGACATGACATGGGAAGATGTTGTCCATAAGTTTCATCAGGTCCATAGCCCTACAATGCAAGATGCTGCGCCATCCTCTATGCCGGTCGGAGGGTCTACAAGTCCAGTGGCGACCATGAGAGAGCCTCACGCGATGTTTACATCCGATACACAGGATATGGATATTGACGCCGGCCCGTCCACGTCGCACCACCATGCAAACCGGCTGTCTCTGAGCGACCCACGAATACGGACACCTTTGCCCTCAGGCCCGAGATTGGAAAAATCTCTTTCACTGCCTGGCATCGAATCCTTTCGTAACGATCTTCAAACTACGGCGAACAGAATGCTCTCAGCTACGAATCGTGGCCGGTATCTCGATGTGCGGGCTTTGTTGCTGGTGTGGCAAGACGACGATGATGCAGCAAATGTACATGCAGCGACGCGAGAGCTAGCCGACGTGTTTGAGAAGCAGTACCGGTTTGTGTTTCAAATACAAAGCATACCTTCAAGCGAGCGTGGATTTGCCAAAGACACTTGGAGATGGCTGTCAAGAACACTGGACAGATTTGCGGACGAGGATGACCGGCGCGAAGTGCTGAAGATTGTGTATTATGCCGGCCATACGTTTCTCGACGAAAATAGAGAAATGTGTCTTGCCAGGTACGTTTTCTCCCAGTATATACTAGACATTGTTCTGACCGAAAATAGTTCTCGAGATCCAGAACGGGCGTCAATCGTGAGGTGGAGCACGCTGCAGCAACCACTCGAACAGGCATCTTCTGATGTTTTGGTTATAATGGATGCCGCCTTTTATCCATGTTCCAGGATCCTTCGAAAACAAGGTGTCATGGAGATTCTGGGGGCATCCATCTCGGAGGATCATACAGCTTCACTGGGTCGCTGCACGTTTACGAAGGCTTTAGCCGAGCAGCTGAGGATACGCGCTGGTCGCGCAAAACCCCTTTCAGTAACTGAGCTACATGCTATTTTGCTGAGCGCATACCCGAAGCTTGTTCAGGACCGCCATCCCGAAATCGAAACGGCTATAAGCTTTCCGACGCCGTTTCATATGATGGTGAGCGGCAACTCGCGATTGCCATCCGTCTTCCTCAGTCCAATGCACCAGCACAGCCCCCACCGAAGCAGCTTTTCATTTGACAATATGCCGCAAATAAGCCTTCATGTACGACTAACAGATGAGAATGTTGATATTGATAGCTGGAACGAATGGCTACGACTGATTCCGGAGACTGCCAGAGACGTCCGAGTGGATGACCCGTTCAGAGCTCCATTTAGATGAAATGCATTTACATCGGCGACGACGACAAACGACAATACCATACCCTGTTGCATCTTTTTTTTCAAATCTCCTTCAATCTTCTTCAATCTTGTTTTGTGTATTTGGTCGGGTTACACGGCTTATCATGTATAGTTATCTTTTATACCATGTTTGGGACGGCGCGACGGGATTTTCGCGCCTCTGGGCTAGTTGGGGAAATACGGCGAGCAAACTTTCTGTACGATGCAAACATTTTGTCGGTGTGTTGGATCTATGATTCATGGTGACCTGCGTTGTATTAGCGACTATTTTGTTTTAGATGCGGAGTCTTGTGTACGTTGGACAAGGACAGAGTGTAGTGTGACCTGCCGCTGATGGCGCGGATGGATGTTTTGCATACTGCGTGTCGCAAGGAAAGACATGATGGGACTGAGCATAGATTTATACCAGCGGGGGCTATAGAGCAAATATATCTTCATGAAAATGCGGCACAACAGCCTTATAGCACGATGGTTATATGAACCAGGGGTCTTCAGCTAGGCCCCAGATCGGCTGCCTCGGGACGCGATGTTCATGCGCCAACCTTGAGACCAGCAGACAAGCCGGACAAGATAAGTAATATACAGCGAGTACAAGGAGGTCGGCGGATAAAGAGCAATTATAATTATCATGACGGCAATGCCTTGGGTGAGCTGTCTTGAAGTGTTGAAGAAGTGGGCCTGTTCCTGTTGCCGAGCAACGGAAACTAAACACGCCCGATTGGGGCGACAACAAAGACCAAGCTACTGGGGACAGCTGCACAGGGCCCCGGCACGCTTCCTGGATCACGCATCGCGAACAGCATGTCCTCGTAAACATCTTTTCCTGGATTTTTGCGTTGCTTTTTGTTTCTGCTTTTTCGCATACTAACCCAGGCATCAACATTAGCACTGCACGCTTCACATCTGCGTGCATCTGCTATCCCAAACAACAATGGATTCGCCACCGAAGCGCATGACGCGCTCTCGAGCTGCGGCCAAGGCCAACGCATCGACCGTCAAGACTACCAAGATCGTGACTGCTGCTGCCAGGGCCAAGGCCGCTGGCTCGTCCACGGCCACAGCCCCCACAGAAAGCACTGCGACCAAGAGGAAGACGCGAGCGGATGAAAACGACGACGATGACGAGGGCGATGCCCGGGCACGGCGCCTGCGAGGCCGCCCCAGCCGAGCCCCGGGCATCGTCGACAGACCTCCCTCCTCCCTCCGTGCCGAACCTGTGAGAGCGGCGCGCACTACCCGCACAGCCAAGAAGCCGGCCGCAGAACAAACCAAGGAGGAGCCCAGGACTGCACGCGGCCGTCCGAGAAGGAACACGGCCACGTCGACGACGGACCAGCCGCCCGTAGCTAGGAGAACAACCGCTGCTACACGATCACGCGCAGGCACTGTGAGCAAAACTGCACCAATCGTCAAGAAGAGTGTCAAATTTGACGAGCCGGACAAGGAAAACATCGGGCCGGCCGCGAAGAAGGAATCGGACACCAACGGCTTGCGTGCCGCCCCCGCCCGTCGACCCCCTACGCCAGCTAGCAAGGGCATTAAGAACGTTGCTGCTCTTGAAAAGAAGCCTCTGAGCCCGAAAAAGGTCACGCAGATCCCCGTCCTGCGCAAGGAGGACGATCTGGCTGGCGATGGAAGCCCCCGTAGGAATGGAGCAACCGAGCTGGTCAATGTGACTCCTATCAAAAAGAGTGTCGAGCTTCCCACGTTTGACAAGGACTCAGACTCTACCATCACCGTCAATGCCGCTATTCTTGGCGCCCCTGAGGCCACAACTGTCGCATTTGGCTCGCCACCGCGTCGACCACCAACGTCACCCAACAGAGACACTCTCAAGTCTCCGGCCAAGAGGATGGGAGCTATTCCTTTCCCGGGCTCGCCCACAAAGTCAAACCCCTTCTCCCACGATAACGACACAAGGACGACAACATCGTCCAAGACCGCTTTATTCCAAACACCAGCAAAGCGACCCTCGTCGCCAATCAAGAGCATGGCTTTCCCCTCGACAAGCAAGCTCCATAGTAGCCAGGATGCCTTCAAGGCCTCTTTATTCAAGTCCCCTGCAAAGCGAGCGCCATTGGGTCTCAAGACTGTCTCTGAGAAGCCAGCTGCTGCCGCGATTTGCGAGACGCCTGCGATGAAGCCCATTGCTGCATCCACGTCAGTGCGCATCGACTCCCGTCGCCCTTCAGAGATGCTTACTTTTGAAGAAGAAGCAAACCAAGACTTCTCGGAGGAGCTCGCTGTCGAGATTCTAGAGAACCCCGCGCTGGCATCCCGCTTCAACGGCCGACTATCCGACGTTGTGCCTCGTGAAAAAGCCAACGATGTGCTCGATGAGGACGACCAAGTTGAACTGGTGCACTCATTTTCCTTTTATGAGCAGGTGGATGGTGTTGAGCCCCCGAGATTCGACAGGACACCAGGGCGCCAGTCTTCTAGCTCTGCGGACAGCACGCTTGAGGTTGCTGAGGCGCGAGAGGCTGTTTCCACTCCACAACCAGTAACGCCGCGGGGACCTAGCTTTCAGCTTCGAGACAAGGATATGGACCCTTGCCATGATATGACTACGATGTCTGATTCTGATGATGAGTTGGACGCTGGCGAGGACTCTTCTACTTTCACACCGAGCTTCAACAAGAACCGGCGATCTACCATGGGCCGCACGAACCTGGCTCAGGCGCTTAGTACCTGGTCCTCAGAAAGTCCTGCAACTGAAGCCATGCAGCCGGCATCTGGCCTGCCCCGTGCCTCCACGGTCGTGCCGGTCGCTCAAACCTCACCTGTAAAGATGAGCTTCTTCGAGGATCAGATGCAGACCCAGGAGAACAGGGACCAGGAAAGTGGCGAAATTGCTGACGGTGAAATTTCCGAGCCATCATTTGACGAGGATATCAGAGTCACTGGTGAGGATCTTGCTCTCGCCCAAGAAGCTGAGGACCTTTCGCATTTGGACGAGAGTCCATGTGTTGAGCGAAGCGTTGCCAAGTCATTCTCTGACTCACTGTCTGAAGCAAGCCAAGAATACGGTGACGAGAATGAGCTGCCGGTCGATCCTGCTCTCAATGGTCCTCGCATGTGGCCGCCTGCGACACCCGCCAGACCAGCCCCGAGAAACTGCTCTACAACAACGAAGGTACCGCTGAAGCCTGCCGATGAGTCGAGTCCCACAAAGTCACGCCGCTTCAGTGCCTCGCGTATCCCCAACAATGGTACTGGAAGCTTGCCAAAGAGTGCTACCGTCATCTCCTACTCTCCCGAGAAAAAACGGAGCTCTGACATGTTTGATATAAACCACCAGCCTACCACCCCCGCGAGCAAGTGCGACATGTGGTCGAATATGGGAGGTTCTGCTCGCACTCCTCAACGTGACGCCACCTCGTCTCTGCTTCGTGGTGCTGTCGTCTTTGTCGACGTCCATACCAGCGAAGGCGCCGACGCCAGCTTGATTTTCGTGGACCTTCTGACGCAGATGGGAGCCAAGTGTGTCAAAACTTGGACCTGGAATCCAGACAGTGCCTCAAACTCCGAATGCTCTTCCAACAGAATTGGGATCACGCACGTTGTCTTCAAGGACGGCGGCAAGAGAACAATGGAAAAGGTTAGGAGGTCAAATGGCGTCGTCCAGTGTGTTGGCGTTAGCTGGGTTCTCGACTGCGAAAAGGATAATGAATGGCTTGACGAGACCCCGTATCTCATCGACACGGCCCTTGTCCCCCGCGGAGGTGCCCGTCGCAGAAAGAGTATGGAGCCCAAGGCCTTGGCCAACAACAATGGCACCTTGGTCAGCACGCCTGCGAAGCAGAGCAGCTCCTACAATCGTCGCCAGAGCGGCATTTGGATGCAGACGCCGCCTGACCAGACTGAAGGCGACCATCAGGGTGACGATATTGAGTGGTCAGAGTTTATCCTCACTCCGGTTCCAAAGACGCCTACCCCAGGGATGATCTCCAAGTATGCGACTGAGGAGCCTGGAACACCCTCGCAAGGTGACGATAGCCACATGTCCCTTTCTCGGGAGGAGATGCTTATGAGAACATGTCCACCCAAGCCAAGGGGCGACGGCGCCTATGATCAACTGGGCGAAGGAGTACTGAGCCCTCATAAGGATGAGAAGGTGCTCATGCGCCTGATGGCGGCTCGTCGCAAGAGCCTGCAGTTTGCTCCCAAGATTGCCAGCCCGCTGTCCAAGTCTTGGTACTAGGGAGCAGCAAGGCACAACAAGATTTCGAACAAAGACGCGTGGTGGAAGAAGACAAGAATGAAGAATTGCTAGCATTTCAGCCACTCGTTTTTTACAAAGATACCCCCGAACAAAGCAGGGTTTTTTGAGTCTATGTACTCTGGCGTTATTTTGGATTATTTTGATTGTGTTTTTGGAATTTTCTTTTCTTTCGAGCGGAAGGTGGAGAGTCCTAGATTAATTATTACTATGACGGGGAAGCTAGGGGTGGTGGGTTGGGAGCGGCGCCGGCTTGGATCAAATGTACATAGACACACAATACATATATGCCTGGATCTGAGATGGGGGGTGGCGTCAGAATATATTTGCCGTTGGTTATTATACTCTATGAGTAAGGTATCTTGTGACGATGTTTGGTGTACGTAGCCGTAGAAGCGGATGTCTAGAGCGAGACCTTTCTGTTACAACAATTGGACAAATTGTCCATGTTCTGTGTGTGCCTGGGATGCTGCTTGTCGATCCTCCTTGCATTCGTCTCTCGTCATGATTCATGCGGGCCAGGGCTACTTATAGCCCTTTTATTTCTTCGTCGCCGTCGCCGTCGCCGTCGTATTGGATTTCTTTTTTCCCATTATTGGCCACCGGCTCCTACGCCGCCGACACATATGCGCGCATCGCCTTGACGGCGTCGCCCTCGTGCCGCTTCAGCAGCTCCGTCGCCTTGGCCCGCGGCAGCTCGAGTTCGTCGACGAGCAGCGCGACGTCGGCGGCGTCCACCTTGACGTTCTTATACGCCGTGTCCTGGGCCGCGGCGGCGCTCTTGGTGGCCTTGTTGATGGCGGCGAGGTCGACAGGGGCCGCGGAGCTGGAGGAGGTGGTGGTGGTGTCGTCGTGGGAGTCGTCGAGGTTGGCGAGCGCGGAGGCGGCCTTGCGGTCCTCGGCGTTGGCGGGCACGGGGGGTTGCTCGTCGGCCATTGTGGCTGGTATTATGTTGGGTTCTTTGGAAGGGTGTGGAGGGAGAACTTGAAAGGATGTGGTTTGTGGTATTGGATGTAGTTGAGAGATGTGGTTGTGGGAAAGCTCTGAGGTTTGGATTTTTGGGGTTCTGTCGATGGCGGGGCTCTTTAGCGATCGCGGCCCGCTCTGTAAGCCTCGTTCACCACTCCACTGAGTCTTATATAAAAGAAATGCATTTATAATTTATTAGTCGATGCTTTTTTTTCTTCCATATGAGCAGTAGATTACCGCTAGCGAATTACCACTTCGCCCTACACCTGGCCCTAGTCACAACTCTCGCCACTCTCGCGCCAATGGCTTTTCGTTGCGCGTATTCAATGCTTAGGCTGGTAGTCAAGCTAATTTAGAAAGCTCGATTAAAATCTAGACAGCCTGAATTTGTACGTATTCAAAGCCGATATTGATCTGCACAAGGAGTCGATGTGTTTAGACAGTGTGAATAGCACAGTATATTCGCCAATATATACAGTATCGTCATGTAACGCTCTGCGCTCTGATTGGCCCACCAAGGGCCTGTGACGAAAGAAAAAAAAAATGTAGGGCAGCAACTGCCGGCTTAGGAAGAGCCAGTCATTGAGAGAGTCATTCAATTGAAATTCAGTCTTTCACATCTGGCAACCATTTGCGATATATTTCGGCTCAATCGCAGTCGATTCGCGCCTCGTAGTCTTTGACATCCTGCAAAGCTACAAATACTACACATCGTCTAGCTTCATCTGTTCCTGGCTAGACCACCTACATCAGGCCACACGGTCCGATCCCACAGCCAACTGAGTCGTCTGAGTCACCCTGCGACATTACAGCTGGCATAAAAGCAGAAGCACTTGAACTTGTCCCCAGTCTTTTGCGTCTTGGACGCCTGCATCTACTTTCACGTTTATCGTTTGTTTTTTGCTTCCTGTAACCACAATGGCTTCTCTACCACAAATCCCCGCACCGCTCGACGACGTCGTCCTCCCGGCCGGCGCCAGCTGGGCCCCCGACACATGGCGCTCCAAGCCCATCAAGCAGTCCCCCGCCTACCCGGACGAGGCCAAGTTGAAAAAGTCGGTCGCGGAGCTCGGCCGCATGCCGCCGCTGGTGCACCCGTCCGAGATCAACTCGCTCAAGGCGCACCTGCGCGACGTCGCCGAGGGCAACGCGTTCCTCCTGCAGGGCGGCGACTGCGCGGAGCTGTTTGACTACTGCCAGCAGGACGCCATTGAGTCCAAGATTAAGCTGCTCCTGCAGATGAGCGTGGTGCTCATCTGGGGCACCAACAAGCGTGTGGTCCGCATCGGCCGCATGGCGGGCCAGTATGCCAAGCCGCGCTCCAGCCCGACCGAGATTGTCAATGGCAAGGAGATGCCCAGCTTCCGCGGCGATATCCTCAACGGATATCACGAAGATGAGCGTGAAATCGACCCCAGTCGCCTTCTTAAGTGAGTTTACACAGTGTGACGTGGCTCGCCATCTTAACTGACTTTCTGTACCAGGGCTTACCACCACTCGGCGGCTACTCTCAACTTCATTCGTTCAGCAATTGCCTCTGGTATTGCTGACCTCCGCCATCCTTTTGACTGGGGTCTGGGCCATGTCCGCGATCCCGTTCTCAAGGAAAAGTACTCTGAGATTGCTAGAAGCATCCAGCAGACCCTCCGCTTCCTGCACGTCATCAATGCTCGCCCAGATGAACTTGAGACTGTCGACATCTTCACCTCGCACGAAGGTTTGCTCCTAGAGTACGAAGAGGCGCTCACTCGTCACCTGGCCAAGCCCGCGTCGCACTCGCCCGGCAACAGCAGAATAGCGACGCCCGTAACCCGCTCGCCACGCCTCGACGGCGTAGAACCGAGCCCTGCCAAGACACGGGACTACTACGACACATCAGCCCATTTCCTGTGGATTGGTGACCGCACAAGACAGCTGGACCACGCCCACGTCGAGTTCTTCCGAGGCATTGCCAACCCTATTGGTATCAAGGTCGGCCCCAGCACCCCAGTCGACGATCTCCTGGCCTTGCTGCGCGCGCTCAACCCTCAGCGCGAGGCTGGTAAGATCACCCTTATCACCCGCTACGGTGCCGGCAAGGTAGCCGAGCTCCTGCCCAAGCACATTCGCGCCGTCGAGGACTCAGAATACCGCCGCTGCGTGGTCTGGCAATGCGATCCCATGCACGGCAACACCCTGTCGACTGGGACCGGCATCAAAACCCGTCGCTTCAACGACATTTACAAGGAGCTGCAGGAGTCGCTCCGCATTCACAAGGAACAGGGCAGCTACTTGGGCGGCATGCACCTGGAGCTGACGGGCGATGCCGTCACAGAGTGTCTCGGTGGTAGCGAGGGCTTGGACGAGGACGACCTGTCGACCAACTACACGTCTTTCTGCGATCCCCGCTTGAACGAGAAACAGGCTCTGGAGCTGGCCTTTTTGGTCGCCGATCACTTTTCCAAGGAGACCAAGAAGAACTAAAATTGTCGCTCTATTTCTTTTGTTCCTACAGGTCATTTGTGGATAGAGCCGAGACTGGGCTGGGCAAGAGATGGATAAACAAAAAAAGAACAATACCAAAATTTACCACAAAATTTCCACGATAGGGTCCAATGGACCCGTTTGATATCCGAAGAAGGGCACGAGATGAAAGCCGCGACATATGGAGGATTTGACATGAGAAAAAGGATAAAATATGTATGGACATTGCAAATAAAAAATGTATAAAATTCCACTCTGCTTGAAGACGCAATCGGTCTCCTGCGGCCATTCTGCGTCTCAAAACTCTCCAATATTCGTGTCCTCATCACGTCGGTCCTCCCATGCGCTATTTCCCCCCAACTCGCCGCACCCTTTTCTTTCTGCTTTTTCTTTTACAGATGAATCGTCTGGGCGCCCTCAAAGGCGTCACCCTTGTCGAGCTTCTGCCAGCTGCCGACGCTGCCAGCCTCGATGCAGACCATCTTCTTCCAGCCGTCCTGGGGTGCAAAGTCGGCCATGCCGGCCGACTTGGCGGCGTGCGGGTTCCAGACGACGACGTTGTCGAGGTTGTCGCGGACGATGCGGAGGCGCGCGGCGCCGTCCTCGCGCAGGACGATGGGCTCCTTGGGTCCGCCGGCGGGGGTGTATATGCTGTCGAGCTCGCCGTCAAAGGTGATGCTGCCGGTCTGCGTCTTGGTGGCCATTTTGGCGAGCTGGTCGACGTAGGGCGCCTTGTCGAAGCCGTCGATGGATACTTTGGAAATGTCCTGTGGTGAGTGAGGCATGGTTTGTTAGCTCTGAATTATACAGAAAGGGGGGGTAAAATATGGCAGCCAACCCCTCTCACTCACCTTGACGCGGAAATATGTGTGCAGGAGCGTCTGAAACTCAAAGGGCTCGTCGCCGTCGTTGGTAATGACAATGGTCGTCGTCAGGCTCTCGCGGGTGAGCGTGACGCTGTAGAGCAGGCCGAAGCGGTAGGGCCAGGCCTTTTGGTGCTCCTCGGACAGGTCCCCGGACGAGAGGCCAAAGTCGAGCTTGACGTTGGAGCTGTCCCCCTCGCTGGTTGACTTGCCGAGAAACTCCCAGCGCGAGTTACGCGCGAAGCCGTGCTGGGGGAGGTTCTTGGTGGCCGCGCCGTTGCTACCGGCGCCAAAGACCTGCGGGGTACACAGTTTTGTCAGTAGCTGTTTTTTTCTTTTCTTCTTCTTCTTCGAATTCGCCGTCCCGAGTAGAAAGCTACACAAACTCACGGGGAAAACGAGCGGGATGCCGCCGCGCACCGCCTTGGTGCCGTCGAGCTTGGCGGCCTCGCTCAGCCAGAGCTTCTCGTCGCCGGCCGCGTCCTTCCAGCTCAGCACCGTGGCGCCGTGCAGCAGGACGACGACGCTCTCGCCGGTGGGCAGCTCGGCCGTGACGCGCGCGTTGCCGTGCGAGATGGTGACCTGCGCCTGGGGCGGGAGGCCGGGGGTGGCGGCGAGGGCCGAGGGCTTGTTTCGTCTGTCAACCATGATTGGAGATTATAAATATATGTATATCGTATCTTGTCAGGTGTAGGACGGATGAACTTTGATGCCTTCCCAAAAAAAAAAGAAGAAGAATCAAACAGGATTTATAATCTCGCGCGGGGGAGAGAGAGAGGAGAGGGAGGGGTTTGTGCTCGGCGAGTTGCGGCAGCTGGCAGCTCTCTAATCGTTTCGGGCGGCGGGGTCGTCGGCGATAATGCCAAGTTGTGTTGGGTGGTGTAGGTTCTGGCGATGGTGGCGGGTGGTGGGGGTTTCTTCCTATGCGAAAAGCAAATTGCGAGATGAGCAGTGTCTAGCTTGCAAAAGAAAATGTGTCAATCTTATGACAAGAGAGTGGCGAGTTGTAAATGCCGAGAGCTGCATGGAGGAAGTCAGAAAATGGAGCAGGCGAGAGAGCTATCTATGTTGGCCGAGCTTTGGTGGGGTGAGGGGTAAATCCTGAGGAAACTTGGGTCTGCCGAGATCTACGTGCGACAAGGGTGTGCGTGTGGCTCAGCCAAGACCTTTACCGATAAAACAAGGAGGAGATTCTTTTCAAAATCATGCTTGAACTTATTGAGCCCCAAAAGACCAAAAGTCAAATATTTCGAGAAACTTACAGCCCCGGAGTCTGGTAGCTGGTGGCCTACTGAGGAGTAACGAGTTTAATCGGAACTATCTGCGCGGAGCGTCTGTGGATTGATATCTAGCCTCCAATATACGGTCTCTACAACTTATACCTTTTATATAATCGGCTGATAGTTTGATAATTCGTCAACAATGTGTCCAAAAAAAAACTTGAGTATATGTCGTCCCATCTTAGACTTTGTCCAAGTGCCTATGTAGATAGCCAGGGAGGCCAGCAACAAGCCAGCCAGCGAGTGTACAAGAAGACGATTATATGTATATATCGATGTATTTATACAACTTTTTTAGCTTCCAGTATAAAAGATGCCGCTTTTGCTAGGCCATTCTCCTTGTTGCCTACGGGAGGGGCGAGCAAATCTCGATGATTCTGCCTGCACCAGCTACACCGTTTCGAAAATATACTCTTCATTCGACACACTATCAAAATCAATCGTCAGATAGAAAAGGCAAGATAAAGATAATGGATTCAATTGATTCATTTTATGTATTTGCTTTAAGCTCAATGTATATATAGCAGCTGCCTACACGTGGTAGACTGGGCTGCAAAACAGTATGAGAAGGAATAGGGTATATCTATCATGTCTTGAATAATGAAGAGTTGTGGATAATGAAAAGACAAGCTAAACAAGACTGTGCAAGTAGGCTGCCACAAAGTCATGCGCGCAGTTTTTACTTCTCCTGAGGGCGCGACGTCTCCTCGTCCATCTTGGTGAACATAGCGTTGTTGTTGCCAGCACTGTTCTCGCTAACACTGCCGCTGGCGTGCTCGGCCTCAGCCTTCTCCGTGGCTTCATCAAAGGCAATGAGAAGCTCTCCGTTTTTGCCATAGCGGTGGGGCGTCTCGCGGGCGACCTTGACGACGTCAAACGCACCCTTGAAACCAGTGACCTTGCGGAAGATGCTGTCCATTTCCTCGAGCGACCGGTAGGCGGTCTCGGGGAAGAAGAAATAGACTGAAGGCACCATGATGGCGTTGATGATGGCGAAGATGGTGTAGGTGTGGTAGTCAATGTTGGTAAAGGAGACGGGGGTGATCATGACGACCATAAAGTTGAAGATCCAGTTGGCAGAGGTCGACAGAGCGTTGGCAGGCGCACGGGTCCGGAGGGGGGTGATTTCGGCAGGGTACAGCCAGGTCATGCCAAGCCAGCCGATGGCGAAGAAGGTGTTGAAGACGAACAGGAATACGACACCGGCGATTCGGCTGGCGTCGTTCTTGTGCGAGTTGACACCGGCGAGAATAGCCATGGTGCATGCCTGACCGACAGCACCAAAAAGCATCAGCTTGCGGCGTCCAACCCGCTCAACGAGGAAGACAGCGGGCCACGAGGCAATGAAGTATTCGGTACCGTTCAGGGCAGCAAGCAAACGAGCAAGGAATGGGCTCATTCCCAGATCGGCGTAGATCTTGGCGGCATAGTAGGTGATGAGATTGATACCAGAGATCTGCTGGAACATTTGGTTGACATAACCCAGGATAGTACGGTGCAAGGTACGGTTCTCGTCCATGTGAAAAACTTCGCCATAGCCACCGGCGCTCTTTTCAGCGGTATCCTTGATGGCACGGTACTCGTTCTCAACATAAGGGTCTTCAATCTCCTTGTCCGCAATGGCAGCGATAACATGGCGAGCTTCTTGCTCGTGGCCCTTCAGAATCAGCCAGCGAGGGGACTCGGGGAGACCCAGCACGAAGAGGAGAATGAAGATGCAGAAGACAAGCTGGAAAGCCAGGGGGAAACGCCAAGAAACGGAGCTGTCGACGAAAGACAGACCAAGATCGATCCAGTAGGAAAGCATGATACCAAAGGTAATCAGAGCACCCTCAATCATGACCAGCTTACCACGCTTGTGCGAGGAGCAGGTTTCCGATTGCCACATGGGAACGGTCGAAGTGTTGCCGCCATTACCAATACCAGTAATGATACGACCGATGATGAAGTGTTCAAGAGTGAATGCAGAGGCCTGGAGAGTGGCACCAACCGTCATGATGGCGGTACCGAAAAAGATCATTTTGCGACGGCCGAGAGGGTTTCCGATAAAGATGGTAATGACGGCGCCGAGGAAGCATCCCAGGTTGTAGGAGGCAATGGCGATACCTTGGTTGAGACTGCGCTGCGATCTGGTACCGGGAAGCTGGTCCATGTTGGGAGCGTCGGAAAGATCGTTGATTTGGGGGAATTGTTGCAGGAAAATGGGAAGGGTCAGAATACCGCCCATGACACCCTGGTCTGTAGCACATGTTAGAATGAGTGAGGCGCGGGCGGGCGCAGCTATGGCAGAAACGTACCATAACCAAAGAGCAGAAAATCGCATCCTGCAATCGTGCTAATTGCCCAGTTGAGGGAATTGCCGCTCATGCCCATGTATGTCTTGCGCGTCATGTTTGCGACGTGCACCTTACCCGAGGTGGCTTGGTTCAATCACAAAAGGTGAGCTTTCACGGTTGTGAAGTGGTGTAGTTCCGGCAACAAACAGTGCCAAGATAGACAGTGAAGAAGAGGGTCCTGTAATGGCACGGGCAGGCAGGTCAACCCGGGGGGGAAGGCCATTTATAAAGTTACATTGTAGCAAACTAGGCAGGCAGGGTTCACTCTGTTTCCGCATCCCACGGCCGTATGTGCATACTAACAAACCGACGTCCCACTGGCCCCCCACAAGCTGTCGCCCCCCGACGCCGGGGGATGGGGATGGTGGGCGAGGTGGAGAGAGACATTCACTAGTTTTCTGCCTGCGG
The DNA here is from genome assembly GCA_001455915.2 of Samsoniella hepiali. NCBI lineage: Eukaryota > Fungi > Ascomycota > Sordariomycetes > Hypocreales > Cordycipitaceae > Samsoniella > Samsoniella hepiali. The sequence continues at coordinate 1,342,506 of LNDK02000055.1, forward strand.
ATGAACGAGAGCCTCTGTCCAGCCCTGTATGCTGTCCCACGTACCCAGTAGAGTGATGCGGTGCCCCCTGGAAGTGGATATGGGACGCGTGCGACGGCAATGGGCTGAAAATACCGTGTTGAACAAGTTGAACAAGTCGGGTATTGAAATTTGGTCATCCGTCGTCGTCGTCGCGAATCGATGCTCTGGTGCGGTTGCGGCGCTGTTTGGCGATTACTAGCTGCCGAGCACTAGAAGTAAGCCACACCGGGATGCTCAAAGCGGATGTAAACAGAATCAATCGGGATTGGGGGTGTCTCGGGCAGCCATACCAGGACAATTGGCTTACATGCCTGTCGGCGACAAGGCCTTCCGCTTCTGCTCACACCACCGTATGAAGTATTTGATTATTTTTTTTCCTTGCACGTCTACCTCGTTGGCGAGTCGGACTCGCGATTCATGCCGGATCGCGTATTGGATGAATGATCTGGTGGTGTCATGCTAAAACAGCCTGCTGGGGTCGTGGAGTGTCCACACGACGTCATCGTTCTGACACTTTTGGTAGCCGAAAATTTCGTCCTTTCGCGCCTTTCAACAAGAACTGGTACCATGAAAAGAATGGAGAAGAAGTGGGCATATAAAAATGGGACAATGCTGCAGCCTTCTTGTCGAGATTGCAATGCGGCTTGTGTGTGCATGTTGGCTCTCCGTTTTAGGTTGGTTGTCACACGTTCGCTGTCGAACCGCGGCATTTGGATAGATTCTCTCCGAAATCAGAGCGGCAATTGTGGCCTTTGTGGCGATGGAGAGGGGTATTCCCTCATTGAAGCTGCATGAGTTCTTTCTGCTTGCGGAGGACCGCGGCGTGTCCAGCAGAGCTTCGAGTAAGGTGTGGCAACGGCCACAATCGCCTGGGTATTGTGAAGTGGCGCTAGGACTGAACCGATGGGGGCGCCCCCGGGACAATGCAACCCATCCAGAGATTACCACCAGTCCTGCCGTGGCCCAGGCTCTATTGTGTTGGCTGTTTCCAACCGCGAAGATTTGGCGCAATTGTTCGCTGTTTTGCGGTCTTTTTTCTTCTTCTTCATTCACATGAGGATGGAATTGCCAAGAACAGGCTCCAACTGATCGAAACGCCCAGAGATCTATGCCAGATATTCTCCACGGGTGACAGGCTAAGCCATGGCTGTTCGAGATAGTCAGACTGGGCAAAGGCTCGGCGATGAAGAGGCGTTCTGGGTGCAACAGGGGCGGAAGAGCGACGATCACTGAGAAACGATGGATATTTCACGTGCTAAGGGGACAGATTAGCATTTATTGATGCGAAGTAATGGAGAAAAGGAAGGGGGAAGAAATAGAAGTTGCATCTTGGCATGTCCGTTTGCACATGGCGATTGTCAGCCTAGTACCTTCTTTTGCCAGCTGCCAGCGCCCCAGCCAGCCCGTCGCCGCCCACTGAATATGCTCATGACAGTGCAACCTCGAGTTGCAACTCAACCCAACCTTTGCACCACGCAGAATGCAACGGCTCCAACGACTGCAACTACAATTCGGCGGGGATTCTGGGGCTGCCCAATTTTGCCCAATTTTTCTCCCCGGATTCATCCCGCCTCCTTTACCTTTTATTTGCAATTCGCCTCGACATGACCAGCTCTGTGCTGTCCCCCTCGTGGCTCTATTCCCAATCGAGTGATCCGAAACTCGGTAGCAAAAGAAAACGCCTCGTTTACAAACTATGGGTCTTTTTCTTTTTATTTTTCTTTGAACCGAAATCGACGGAGTAGCCGGCAATAGGCAGGGCAAATAAGCACTCAGGCACTGTACCACTGCTACCGAGAACCTGAGGTGATGTTCGCATCATCTCGACAAAAAGCCTTGCGCCTTGTCACGTGCTGTGATATGTTTCACTACGAGGCTGGGCAAAATGCAACAAAGCTAACCCTGAACGAACTTGTAGCAATTAGACCAGACGTTTCCACGACGATGGTGTTTCTTCAAAGGGCTTCCCAACGCATCTCTCGTGCGTCGCTGACATCCCCCATTTTACGCCTGGGTCCGCCTGCCCCTCGACCGTCATTCTCCACGCGCCGGAGGCCACCACTGAGGCGAAACTATTCCGTAGTGGTCAATTCTGGCGTTTTTGACAGGACAGAGTGTCTAGATAAGTACGTACCGGGAGGCTTTCACCCCGTTCTAGTTGGCGATATGATATACAATCGATATGAGGTTGTCGACAAACTAGGTCACGGCGGTTGGTCGACTGTCTGGCTTGTTCACGACTCCCAGGAGCAGCGGTACCTTGCGCTGAAAGTAGGCATTGCGGACTCTCTGCCGCGTGAGGTGCCGATTCTTCGGGCACTCAGTGCACAGCCGAAAACCCGAGGATTTGAAAACATTCCACATTTGCTAGACGAGTTCACTGTCAATGGCCCCAATGGCTCGCATCCCTGCTACACTACTGCCCTTGCCCTCTGCAATCTGAGGGAGTGCTCATTCAGCCAGCTATTTCATCTTGACGTTGCCCGTGCCATGGTCTATGAGCTGGTTCTCGCTGTCGCTTACGTTCATTCACAAAACTTCGTTCACGGAGGTCGGAGTCAACATTACATCTTTATTGCTCGGGGGCCCAGCTAATGATCTATATTAGACATCCATCTCCGCAATACACTAGTACATTCACAACGCAGTATTAATAAATTATCCATTCCGCAGTTTCGTAAAGAGTATGGCGAACCGGATTCATACAAAGTTAAGCGCCGCGACGGCCAACCTCTTACACCGAATGTACCGTCAATGATTACAGTTCCACTATACATGGGGAAAAGAGCCAAAGAATTTACGTTACAGGATGCACGAATAGCCTTGAGCGACTTTGGAGAGTCATATTCGCCAGACACGGACGTTCGCCTGGGTAAAGACTGCCATACGCCTGTAGGCTTCCGGCCCCCGGAGGCCCTTTTTGAACCGGATACACCCTTATCCTTTTCTGCAGACATCTGGAGCCTCGCGACCGCAATATGGGATATATTGGGGATACAGGCTCTCTTTAGCAGCGCCTTTTACACTGAGAAACAGGTTATGTGCCAGGTCGTTGATAGTATGGGGCCACTTCCTGATGACTGGTACCAAAGTTGGAAGGATCGGGATGAATTCTTTGATCACGATGGGCATCCGAAAGAAGGTCGCCATGTATGGCCAGGAATAGACCAAGCTTTTCGAGACTGTGTGCAGAAATATCGCGGAGAGGCAAACATGGTGGAGCTGTGTGCTGAGGAAGAGGCTGCGTTCCTGGACATGATGAAGAGAATGCTGAAATACAGACCCGAGGAGCGCTATACCGTGCAGCAAGTTCTGGAATGCGACTGGATGGTGAAATGGGCGCGCAGTGATTACGAGCGTAGCCGATCACCAGAAGTAAAGCGCTGATGGGGCTGTCAGCTAAGGATCAGCGCCGGGGTTTTGCGAGACACAAACCTCGACAAAGAAAAAGAGACAAAGAACGGGTCTCGGACGAACACAGATTTCGGCCAGGCGAGTTTGGGGTCAAGGCCAGGGAGATTCTGTTGTTATATACTCACTCTACTCCATAATGAAAGACTGCGTGCTCACCATGACCAAGACGGCGGTGCCAAATTTCCCATCTCATAATACCATCCCTCAGTACGGAGTATTGGGCCAAAAGAGGGTCCGACATGCGAGTCTGCCGCCCAAAGAAGCGGTTCAGACGGTCAAAGTTTCAGCAGACTACAAAGGCCAACCTGACGTCATTCAACGAACTCTTGGGGTCTTTCTCCGCGTGTCTTTTGCCAGACGCCCGAAAATTATCCTAGCAGAAACTCCATTATTATTCTGCAGTCGGCTATCTAAGCCTGGCAACTCCTTCACTCTCTCCGGCGGTCTCTTCTGGGACAATTGAGAACGGCCGGCAACATTTTTGTTTCCAGAGGATCCTGGGCCAACCGGCCGTCAATTGTCTCGGCCCAACCGAAAGCGGTAACCCGAACACAAGCAAGCGCAGAATGAAGTAAGCCCCACCTATTTTTCGAGAAGGGGGCTCCGCTCTCCACCGTATCCACGCATTAATACGGCGTCTCCATTTTACCTGGGATATTAAACGGAGAAAGCCTTGGCTCGTTCGCCTGGATCAGCAAAGGAAAAAATATTTGGACGGGCGCAGCCTCGCCGTACAGGATGGCACAACGGTAGCAACGGGCTGTAGCCTGCCGGTATGGTATGTAGCTTCTCGTGCTCTAACATGCCAACGCGACCCCATGCACCCGTATTTTTGCCAGCTGGGTGCTCTCGTACAACATCGCTTCTTGGCGCATTAGCTTGCTAATGGTACATGGCCTTTCGTCAACTCGCCATGTTCGCTGTTTGCTGCAGTCAGCCGGTGTGATGAGACGCGGGCGCAGAACGGAGGACAAGACCGAGCTGAGGCCGAGAAGGGCGCCGCCGTCTTATCCTGCATGATGCGGTACAACCACCCACCACCTGTGGGCTGATACACGGCTGGGAAACTTGTGTGTTATAGAGGGGCACCTGCACCATGTACAAGTTGGGACAGAGTCCTTGAGAAACTTAATTCCGTTTGCTGTAATTCATGTGTAAATATATATACATTTCCCCTCCCCCTTCCTAATAACATCCCGTCGAGCCCCTCTGAATGCCCTCCGGCGCCACGAGGCAAAAAAAAGAGCCCCGAATAAAAAACCAACATAGCTAAAATGACGTTGAACCACGTTTTTCTACCCAATATCGTTAAAAATGTAGTGCCCAAAAATGGGAAATAGAGGAGTAATCAAAGGAGAAGAAAAGAAGAAAGGAAAAGCCAAAATCGCAAGAAAAAAAATGGCACCCTTTATGCTTTCCATTCTGTCTCGGGCCCTTTGATGCCTTGTCCAAATCATGAAACCTGCTACCACGTTTGACGCCAATGATGCATGCAATGTACAATTCAATGTAAGTTCTCGTGTTTTGACCCTTTTTTTTCGTGTTTGTTGCTTCGTTTTGGATTGTTTTGTGTTCATTTCGTTGGTCGAGCAAAATTTCGTTCACTCGCTCTTCCTTCCGCGGAATTCCGCTTCGTAAATCTCGCGCTTCATGTCCATGAGCATCTCTTCCATCTTGTAGACTTCGTCACGAGACAGCGTAGTAGTGCGAAGTTGGTCAAGGCCCTGCCGAAGAGTGTCCATGATGGAAAGTTTGGTCGCCTGTTCTGGAGCTGGCTCGTTGACCACTTCAGAAGTCTCCGGCGCAGAGGTCTCCGGCGCTGCGACTGTCGTCTCGACAGCTTCTACTTTTGGCTGGCTGGACGTAGCAGCTGTAGCCTCCATAAAAAGTTGCGACATGATTTCTTCATCTGTGTCTCCGCCTTCCTTAGGGCGCTCAGGCACAGTGCTGCTGCGCTTGTTCTTGACCCTGCTCCGGCTGCGAGTGCGTCGTTTTAGAGGCGACACCTCAGCAGGTTGGTGTTGCTGCCTCGCGCTCTTTCTGGTATCCCCTGCCGTAGTCTCATTCTCTTCCGCCTGTTTGAGCTCTGGTAGAGACTGCGACTCTTCTGATTCCTCCTCAGCAGCCGGCACATCGTTGAGTTGAACGATCGGCTCGGGATCGAGCTCGGGCTCGGTCTCAAGTTCCCGTAGGGGAGATCTTCGCTTCCTGGGAGTGCTGCCGGCGCTGGAAAGTCCAGTTCTCTTTCGCTTACGCTTCCTCTTCGACCCGCCAGCCGAATCTACCCCTGGCTTGTCAGAGGGCGTAGACGGCACAGCAGGAGAAGAAGGAATGATAGGCACGTCGTCGGGTGCTGAGCTAGGAATGACAATCTCGAATGTGGTGGCTTGTTCGGTTGCTGCAGCCTTACCGCGCAACGACTTGCGTCTTCGAGATGGCTTGCTGCCCTCAGCAGTCTCGTTCGTGACGGCTTCTTCCGGGACTGTCGCTTCTTTCTGAACTTGCTTCGGCTTCGGTGTCTCAATACTGGCTTCCTCAAACAGCTCATGTGTCGGCGTAGATATCGAAGTGCGGGACTTTCCTCTCCGAGAGCGGGCTGTAGGCTGCTTGGGCTGAGCCTTCGCATCTTCTTTAAGTTGATCCTCTGCGTCGAGGCTGGATGGGATTACCTTAATTGGCTCATCTTGGCTGACACTTCCGCGGCGGCGACTTCTAGTCACCATGCCAGCAGCAGGTTGCTGAAGTTCAGCCAATGCAGTGGGTTGAACTTCAACAGCCTCTGTGCTGCCAGTTTGGTTGGCACTCGGAGATCCAGGTGGCGACGAAAACTCCCAGTTCTCCATTGAATTGTCCGCCCTTGATCGATGTTTGAGCTCCGAAAGCAGAGGGTATGGTCGTGGCAGTGGCGGGGACGACGGTGGATCGTTTAAGTCATCGAGTTGCAGGCAATGGCCGCGTCTCGGGGTGGGTGTAGACGTGATGTGCTTGCTGTACTGCTCTTCCCTTTGGGGTGTGCCCTTTTGCTTGGGTCTTGACTTGGTCTTAGCCTTGGGGGTCTCCTTCTCATCGCCCGACGTGATGGCAGATGGGTTTTGCACGTCAGAGTAAAGCTTATTTTCCTCGCGCTGGCGTTCGCGAACTTCTTTTTGTCGTTCTGTAAGATGCTGCGATTCCTCCACTACAGGAGATGAGGATGCGATCGGGGCAAACTTAATCTGAGAGTTGTCGTGTCGCAGGCGTTTCGGCGTGGCTGAGGGTCTGGATCGCTTGGTCCTGGTAGGTTCAGGTACAGCTTCAGTACGACGCTTTCTTGAAGAAGTTCTTCGCATAGTGGGGGTGGAAGAGCCCGCTGTGCTATCCGGTTCTTGTTGTCCGTCTTGGTGAGATGACATCGAGGAGAGAGCAACAAAACTAATGTCTTCTCTACCGCGACCAAATTGAGCACCGAAATCCCCAGCTTCAGAGCCTGGGAGCGCAATATCCAGCTTGAGGCGCAGCGAAGACACAACAGACTTGAGACTCTCGGAGCAGTCTACACTGTCCTCGTCTTTAACGAGAGTGTTCCATGCATCGGCGGCCTTTTGGACTATGTAGATTTGCTTGCTCTTAAAAGCCGTTGTGAATAGTGCCTCGGCATCGTCAAATTGGGCCTTGCTTAGGGAACCGTTGCCCGTAAAAATGGCACAAGCTTGATCCCAAAGTTTTTGTACAGCTTTGAAGACGGTTTCGTCAGCCTCGTTCCCAAGACGTGAATCTTCATCCAGGATCCAGACGCAGATCCCTTGCTGCAGCTTATTCAAAAGCTTCAGCCCATGTGTAGCAGAGGAGCGATCCAGAAAGCCAGTTACCGATTGAAGGAATTGAATGGTATTCTCGCTTCGCAAGGTCTCTATAGTTGCCGGGTAAAGCAAACCAAGGCCGTTATTCCCTAGCTTGTAAAGATGGTCATAAGGATCGGCCGAGCTGCTCTTCGCAGTCGTCAAAGCGGTCCCCCATAATCTGCGTCGAGCGGCTTCCACGGCGTGAGCATCTCGTGGCATATGCGCGACTTCAAAGAGAGCCGACGAGGCCTGAATAGCCATTAAAAGTTGCTGCGGTTGAAGCGTGTTCGCGTTGGGGAGAATAGAATCGGCGAGAGCCTTTGCCAGGGGTTCGACAACGGCTAGGGCAAGGCCGGCATCGCCAGCTTGAGACTTCGCGTGTTCGCAAACTTGGGTAAATAGCGATGTCCATTGTAATAGTGGCAGGTTGGGATGCGACATCAGCCCTCTGTCTAGGAGAGACACAAATTCACGGTACACTGGACCAAGAAGTTGCTCACTGCTGGTAATACTCGAGGTGGGCACATCCGGGGAGCCAATAAGAAGCACACTGAGGTTCTGCGAGGCAAGTATCCATGGTGCGAATGGGGTGGTTGAGTTTCGGGGAAGCTGGTGCAGTAGTTCTCGGGCGAGTTCGAGACGAGCTTTGCGGGGTCGATCTTTGAAGAATGGCTCAAATACTGCAGAAAAAAAGGTGCTGAATGATTCATCGTCCTTGACTCCAGGTGGTAGTGTGGAAAACATGTGGGAAAGGTGTAAGACCGGAATCCGTGACATTCCTTGTGGGCTTTCTGGGTGATCGTTGCGATGGGATGGTGTCAATACAGGTTGAAATGAATTCGAGGTCATTGACAGCTTCTTTTCCATGAAAGGCAGGACTCTCAGACCTTCAACGAGAACCGCAACTAGGTTTTGCATGCCTGCAAAGAACTTTGCGGCGGTTGTCTCATCTCCTCCTGGCACACCAGCTGACCAGATCTTCGCAATGAAGCTGAATGTGAAGGCAATGAACTTGGCAGTATCCTCTGATACCTTGATATCCTTGGCCGAAGCCGAGGCAATCGAGCCAACAAGCACTTGCCAAAGTCGATATGCCAAACTCTCTTTGTTGGCCAAGTCGAGAAATTTCTTTTCTAGGATCGCGCTGACAGGCTGGAGCACCTTCTCGCAGTTCCTGCGGACCCATTTTGCGTCAATGGGTGGCAGTTCATCAGCTTTGGGGGGAGGGAGGTCCATGATTCGATCATGCCTCCAGACTCGGGGCGTCGCAGTATCCAGTAAGCCGACAAGGAGGTGCGATGCTTGGATGACACAATCGCCGGGAATATCGGGCTTGCCATCAAGGCTGATGAGCAAGTTTATGATCGGGTGTACAGTAACTTCCCATACTGAATCGGTGGGGTATTTATCGTTTCCTGGTGCAAAGGCGTAGTAATACAGGTTGCAAATGCCACCAACAACGATGCGTTTTAGCTTCACGGCTTCTTCGGTTTGCTTTGGTGAGGATTTTCGTCGAAGCTGGCTCGATAGTGGTTGGCAAAGTGTTCCTAGCACTTTGGGGGAAACTTTGTTGTCAGTAAGAGATAGGTAGATGTATCTGTTCCATGCGTAGTTGGCCTCGTGCTTGGTCAAGCTATCCGTCATGTTGAATGCCGACTGAACAAGGGTCAACCATGGTCCGTAGTACTGCCATCTCTCAAGAGGACATCGTAGAAATAAGATGACAACACTCCATATTTGTGGGACAGCAGATGATGTCTGTCTTTCTTTGATCATTTCTTGTAGCCTCGAAATGTAAAAGGCTATGTACGCCTCGCCGTCGCTAGTCTCTTGTAGAATTTCGGTCGCTCTTCGCATCAATGGTTTTTCGGATCGTAAAGCGAAGCCGGCTTCGGTACCGAGACTGATAGCCTGTGATCTAATCTCTTTAATACTGCTCAGCATGTCTGTGAACATGTCCTGCAGCCAGTCAGAGTACACAATCATGTGCTTTGGTGCTTGTTTGATGAGGCGTTTGTAAATTTGAATTCTGCTCATTATGATGCTTTTGCCGGTAAGATGGTTTTCAATCTTGTGTGAAGAAGCAACCAGGCGTCCAACACGGTCAGATGTCATGACCTTGGGTGGAAAGTTTTGGAAGGCCACCACTTGCATCAAATGGCGGATGACGTCCTTTTTCGAAGCCGGAGCATCTTCGAATGAGCGAATAGCGTGGTCGATGATAAAGATGCCAAAATCAGAGGTTAATGTCGAGGCTATGGCAGGGAAGTGGAGGAAAGTGGCGACAAGACCAAGAGCATGATTGATGAGAGAAGTATCAGGAGTGGCGTTGCTGTTCTTGGCCGTAATGTCGCGCTGAATAAACTGCATAAACAGGCTCATTTTATCCTGGAGAGCAACCCGGTCGGGCAGGTTGTTGGATGCCTTGAGGGCACGTGCCAGCATCATGTAGGCATCGAGCTTCGAGTCGCGGTCTGAGCCAGCGAGCTGCTTGATTGTCGAGTCCAGCATGTCGATTATGTTTCCTTGCAGCGCATCTCCGTTGGTGTCTCCGTTGAGAGAATTAACAAGCGGGCTGGGAGAAGCAGATGGCTTGAGAATGCCCTTGATGGGCCGCGACGCCGACGAAGGAGTTGCGGAGGCTGCTGGTGACGGCTTTGGTGGCCCGGAGCCGTCCTTGAATTCTGTAGGCTCTTTGTATTGCGTGTGAGCAGACCACTCGACCTTTTTCCTTGACCGGCCAGAGCCAGTGTTGGATTCTGTAGCCGCCGACGACGTGGCGCCGGCGTTCGGGGGCGTCTGGAGGCTCAGACGAGGATCGAAAGGAGCAGGCCTATTGGAAGCAGCGGCGTCGCGAGCGTGATTCGTTTCTCGAGGGGGTGTGGGAGGTCGAGCCGATAACGACGTGAAGAGGGTTGCCGCAGCCGTGGCTACTGAAGATGCCATGGCTGCCAGGCAGCACGGGCGGCTAGACAGCGAGATGGCCAGAGGTGTCACAGGGGACGATGGGCATCTGGTGGCGTGCAACGAGGGCCACTTGAAAGCGAGCTGACACAAGCATTGAGAGGAATAAAATGGAGGCAAGCTTCAGAAACGGACGAAGCTGTCGGTATTGAAGGCGAGGTCAAAGTCAGGGCAGCATATCCGCCCTGGGCCGTGTCTTGGGGCTGTAGTATGGTGAAATGGAATTTCTCCCTCGGCGGGCAAGGACCTAGAAATCCATTAAACGCGGTCACGGTTCACGTCGGACGCGTGTGGCGGACGGGTTAGACAGGGGTAGTTTGCTCCGGCGCGGCGCGGTGGCAGGCAGGCCGGTGGCAGGCTGGGGAACGCTGGGGGGGGTTGAGTGTACGTGGGCACCTGTACAGGGGACTCCAGCTGCGCCACGTTGCAGTGCGCTGTGGCTGAGACATTCACGGCGTACCTAGACAACTTGCACACTGTACGGAGCAGCGCTCCAGCGGTCTCACCCGCTGCAACGGTACACCTCTCCACTGTAGGAACGGTAGGATTGGTTAGTACAGGCACCAGACGCATCCTCGCTTCCGCACCGTCATGCTCAACTCACACAGTTGGCCAGATATCGAGAAAACTTAATTGCCGTCATCTAGTGGAACCTGGGGAATCACCCATGTGCAGTCATCTCTCTCTCTCTTCCCCGTCATCTAAGTGCCGAATCACAACACCATAGCAACAACCAAGAGGCCCCTCCATCACAATCGTCAGGTGGGGTTACGACCAAGCGACTATCCTGCCAAACCCCTTGCTCGAGCAAACTTAACTTAAGCCATCGTCTCGCATGCGCTTTTTGCTTGTTGGAATACCCGCATTGTCTCTGTATAAACAAACGGCAGCGTTCGGATCTATACATACGCACATCAACCCCCTGTCCAACGCCGGCGTAAGCTGCAACTCTCGTGGCAGTCACTCCGTCCGCCCCGTACGCTCTGCACTGACCGGCCCTCGTCGCTGGATATATATACAGGGCTGTCGCATCCCTTTTACCGTTCGCGCCGCCGACATTGTCGCTGTCTTTCCTTACAGGCGTAACAACATGACGCCGCAAGCTCTTGGTGCCGCCACCGGCGCAGGCAAGTTCTCCCTGCCATCAGCACATAACTGCTCCTAGACAGACTAACAATATCAATTACAGCAAAACTCGATGCAGTGACCAAGCTGGTTGACAAGCTAACCAAAGATATGGATAGCCTTTCCATGGCTTCTGAAGGTGGGCGCGCCGCCAACCACACCCGTCTCTAGGATAGTATTTAATAACGTGACGACGTACAGAACGAAATGATGTTCTTGAAGAACTAAAAATTTACGGCCGCGATCCTCGCAACGCAGATCCCATCTTCACCAAAGAGGTTAGCTTATTTCACATTTATCAAATAAAGACGCAACTAACGTGGCAAAATGTCGCGCAGGGCATATCCATGTTGCTCACCTTTGCGTTCAGTGACAAGACCTCGAGCGACACCTCACGTGGCGCTCTCAGAGTCCTTGCTAATTCCATGGTTCTTAAACCTGAAACGAGGCAGGTCTTTGTTGACAGTGGATACGCAACCAAAGCATCTAAGCGACTCGATACTGAGAGTTGGGACGACGAATTTCTGCTCGCGCGCATACTGTTCCTGTCGACATACAGCGAACAAAAGATCAAGCTATCTCCCTTGATTAAAGAGCATGGCCTCGCCAGTGGTATCAATGCTAATCTTGGCCGACATGCAAAGTTGGCCTCCGCAAGCAGCCGGGCAGCCGCTGGGCCAATGGAGGAGATGGCTTTACCCGAGACTCTCAAGCTGCTCTACAACGTTACTCACTTCTGTTCAGAAGAAGCTTCAGCATTCACTCCTTCGGTGCCGCATATTATTTCCCTGCTCTGCAACCGCAAACTGCCGAACACAAGGGGATTGGATCCGCCATTCGGTCCTCTTGTCAACTCCCTTCTCTACTTGGATCTGGCGGCTGAAACAAGCAAGTCAGCCCTGTTTCCCGTCGGCGAGGAAACCAAATTGGGTTCCAGGTTGATTGAAATACTAGACAGAGCTATGAAAGAATATCCCATTAATGAGCTGGATACCACAGCCACGCCTGTGGTTAAACTCTTACTTGAGATATACAGCATGGGCTCTGAGATCGTTCAGAAGAAGCTTCGTGGTGGTCTTTTACCAACATCTGAGGATCGACAAAGCGTCCTGGGCAAAGGCACATCGCTATCAGCCCGTGTCTTGAAAACCTCTACAGACCCCATGGCCCCCAACCTCGGGCCAGTCATTTCGCACCTTTTCTTCCTCATGTCCGAGAGCGATGCCTCCAAATTTGTGGAAAATGTTGGTTACGGATATGCTTCTGGGTATCTATTCCAGAACAATGTGCCCATGCCTGCATCTACAAATGCCACGTTCGATGCTACAGACGAAACTGGAAGCCAGCGGCCTGTGAACCCCATCACAGGCCAGTTTATTGACAGAGAGAAGCACGACGATCTCCCGCCAATGACAGACGAAGAAAAAGAGCAAGAAGCTGAGCGTCTGTTTGTTCTCTTTGAGAGGTATGCAGCAGTATATCTATCCTTGTCGTCCAGTTCTCCAATGCTGACCTTTCATTTCTGTAGACTTAAGAAGAATGGTGTTTTGAGCGTACAGAATCCTTTAGAGCAGGCTGTACGGGAGGGAAAATACCGTGAGCTCAAAGACGACCAAGTAGAGGAGCTAGATTGAGCGCTCCACCTAGTGCCATGAGAAACGAATAATGCACAGCACAGGGTGGGAAATGATGACGTTACAGGGATCAGCATATTCTATATAAATTTCCGTTGCATCGGGAACATTTAAAGTGCCTCATAGCATAAGATTTCTTGCAAATTCAAATAGCTATATCCGTTTGCTTTGCAATGCCTGTGCTGCACGTGTTGTTTCTGTTCGCGAGTTGCGGGTACAGTGCAGTTAGCAGAAATACCTGAAATACCTAGCTGCCTGCACAACGTGCCAACTTCACGTACTTGCTTCCTCCGGTGCATGAGGTAAAATATTATTTGAGGTCCTACAGAAGCTTCATATTCAGCCGCAAGTGCAAGCTATTTTCCATCCAAATCAACAAAATGTCACCAACGGTAGTGCGCCTCCCTTTCCCGAGTGCAAACGGGGTAGAGGAGCAACTGTACGAGCATGTTCCTTCCAATAATACACGGTTTGTTCATGATCTTCGCTCCCTCTCTGAGCAATGAGTTTAACGCAAATTGCAGTGACGATTATATTATCTCTGATCTCCTCCATGACCAGACAAAGAAGGCGTCCATAACCCCGAAGAGAACGACTGCTCCCCCAAAGCCGCGCCGCAGCGAAATTTTACCTGCCCAGTCTGCGCCGACAAAGAGGCGATCTCAGTCTCAATCAGCGACAGAGACTGGAGAAGAAAATGCTGCTTCTGCGTACACTCCAGCAACTACACCTTCGATTGTAGCATCTGGTTCCAAGCGCAAGCGAGCTCAGGTTGCTGATTCGGACTCTGGGGATGAGCCTCGCGCAGCCACGAAGCGGAGAGACGGTAGAAATAGACCGAGTCAAGACGGTAGCGAGATCTCAAAAACAGCGTCGGAAAAAGGCATGAAGGAGGATGAGGACGAAACTGTATGGGAAGTGGAACGAGTCGTCGGCGCTCGTATCGAGGCCAATACCTACATCCACTGGTACCAGGTGAAGTGGAAAGGCTGGGCAGCCAAGCACAATACGTGGGAGCCAAAGAAAAATTTGTCCAGTTGCCGGGATCTGATTGAGGAGTTCGAGAAGCTCGCAAACGAGAAAGCCAAGTATCAGGACAGGAAGTGAATGTTGAGCTTGAAGGACGTTAAGAAGCAAGGAGTCTAGTTTTTCTTTCGGCCGGGTTAAAAGGACATGGACTGGGAACGATTGCATTGGGATGATGGGTGGAAACCGAGAAGAGATTTGCTATAAACGCCTTTTGATGAGTGCTGCTAAAAAATTTGTGCTTCCAATTCTACACACTAATACACACACAAAAACATGAAATTCTTCTAGTTGATGTTCTGCACCATGGTGACCATGCCGAGCACGCTGGAGATGAGGCACAGGCAGCTGCGGGTGAGGTTGAGCAGGTTCCAGCGGCGCAGGAGGGCGCGCAGATTCCACGTCTTGGCCTCGTCGCGGCCGTCGGCGATTTTGTGCAGGCAGGCGTTTGTGTACCCCATGACGACGACGGTAAAGGGCACAATGGCGACGACGAAGGCGCCGGCCGCGGCGTAGCCGCCCCAGACGCCGCCGGCGCGGTGCGCGTCGTAGGCCGCATAGCCGTACGCCAGCATCACGGCGGCGGCGACCTTGGGCATCAGGTTGGCGCCGCGGCGGTACAGCTCCCGCCACGAGCGCGCCGTCGTCTCGGGCACGTCGAGGGCGGCCGAGACGCCCATGAACGTAACCGAGGCCATGGCGCCTGAGTAACCCCCCGCCCCATGTCAGAAACAGGACGCCCTGTGCGAGCTTTTGGAGGGGATTCTTGACTTACCAGAGGCCCAGGCAGAGCCTACGATGCCGGTGGCGACGGCAATGAGCGAGGGGCCGGTGAGATGCATCGTTTGTTCGGTGGGTTGAGGGATAGAGGTGGGCAGCGTCGTTGAAGGCTATCTGTGAGCTATAGGGTATATGGCGTAGCGGGGAGGAGCTTGTGCGGTTTTCTGCTTTGATCTGGCAAAGTGTGGGCGGGAATTTCTTTGGCAAGTGTCAATTGATGCGGGTTGACGGAAGTGGCATGCAGCAAAAGTAACATGAGTTGAAAAAAAATATGCGTTCTGAGACGAGTTCTGTCGAAGCCTATTTCTGCAACGTCATGACTGGAGACGTCAACTGCCAGGGCACCCAGCTCACATCCACTTGTAATAAGGAGTGCCTTACCCCAAACCAGCACTTCCCGTCCAGAATTTCGGACTTCGGCTATGCCAGCCAGCATTGGCGGGCCGCCGCAAAAATTTTGCCCAACAATAAATTCCCATTTTCTCTATTGTACTAGTTCTATGGCTGCTTCTCTAGTCTAGGAATAATGCAAAAAAACACAGCCGGCAGCCTCCAACTTCATGCCAAGTTCTCGGACCTTTGGCAAAGACGAGATAGATGGCCGACCGTTGCAATAATGAACCCCCGCCCCCCATTTTCTCGACTGTACTATTCTACTGTGGCCTCTCCAGCGCCCATGCATAACACAGCGGCAGCAGCGGCTCATTCTCCGTCTCGATAAACTTCTTGACCTTCTTGAAGCCCGTCTTTTGCAGCACGTTCTGGCTCGCGGCATTCGAGTCGAGCGTCAGAGCCACAAGCTGCTCCGGCACCGTCACCTCCACCACATCGCCGCCCGTGGTGGTGCTCGAGTCCACCAGCAGCTCCACGAGCGCCTCCTCGCGCGGCAGCGCCCAGTACACCTCGAGGAAGCCCCTCAGCATCTCGGTCGCGTAGCCCTTGCCCCAGGCCTCGCGGCGCAGCATGTAGCCGAGCGCGGGCCAGCCGAGCACGTCGACGCGGATGTGCGAGCCGACGGTGCCGACGAGGGCGCCCGTCTCGCGCTCCAGCACGGCCAGCACGTAGATGCCGTCGCCACCGCCGGCAGACATTAGGGTGTCGAGCTTGGCCTGCGTCTCGGCGAGGGACGCGTCCGTCCGGCCCTGCGAGGTGAAGATCATGACCTCAGGCTGCGTGCGGATCTCGTGCAAGGCCGCGAGGTCGGTGGCGGCAAAGGACCGCAGCAGGAGACGCGGCGTCTCGTGCGGCGGGCGCGCGGCGACGGCGAGGTACGGTGCCGGTCGCGTCGTCTTAACCTTGACCAGGTCGACGAGCGTTTCGTCCATGGTGGCTGCCATTCTTCGTGTGCTTGATGGAGTTGCGGTAGCGGCGTAGGTTCTAGTCTAGGCTCCTGTGCCGATGTGCCGTAGAGTGATTGTTTAGTGCAAGGTACAAAACGGCTGCACTACTAGATCTTGAATAGGTGGTGAAGACTACAATTACTACTAGAAGGCGCAAAACGAAGTGACTCACGAGTCGTCTCCGTCGGCCAACATACGCTTGGCTTATTTTATCGTGGAATGGGTTCTGCCCCACTGCGGCTGTCGAGAATTGAGCTTGGTTGCCTCTAGGCCGAGAACATCGGCTCAATCATCGTCCATGGTGCAACTTGGTAACAACGAATAACGGGTCTGCTGAAAGAGAACCGGTTCATCGACCCGGGTCCCTTCACGTGGTACCCTGCATGCGTCACTGCACAAGCTTCGTCACGAGCACGCAAATCGTGAGTATAACATGTTTTAAAATTTTGGTTCATTTCGATGCTCTTATTATAGAGCAAATGCAGTTGATAATTTTTCATCCGTAGTAAACACCTGCAAAAAAAACCCTGCCCATCCCCAGTCCAAACCAAAAACACTCTAAGCGAAAGTGGAGGGTCGGTTCGCGCTGAAGATCTTGGTGCCAGCAGTCTTGGTGATGCGGTGGGGGAGGGGGAAGCTGAGGTCCTTCTCGAGGAGCTGCTTGATGTAAGGGCGCTTGACATCGTCGGCCTTCTCAATCTCGACGACACGGAGGATCTGTCACCACAGGTTAGCATCGCTTGTTCATTCGCAGTCCTGTATATTCCGACGCAAAAACGTACGTGGATGGACCTGAAACGGGCGCGGTGGCGGGCGGCCATGTCAGAGTACAGAGCGTCGACGGCGTCGGTGCGGCTCATCTCGCGGTACTCCTTGTACATGTTGTGGGTGCCGGAGCGCGAGTCGTAGCGGATCCAGATGCCAAAGTTCTTGACCTTCTGGGGGTGCTTCTCGGCGACGGCCTTGACGGAGACAATCTCGCCGGTGGTCTTCTTGATCTTGCGGAGACCGCGCAGGAAGTACCAGAAACGGGACTTGGCGACGGTGGTGTTGGGCGCGAAGATGGTCATGCGGTACATGGACGGGGTAGGGTTGGCCTCGGTGGGCAGATGGCGGCCAATGACCTCGTATTCCTGAAGACGACCTGGAGAGGATTTGTTAGCATGGACGGCTTCGTGAGCGCGGGCTGCGTCGGCGAGCGCTTTGGTTCGGAGGATTGCACGATGTAGTCGGCGGAGGCGAGGGCGTGGCGTTTCGAAATTCTGGTCTTATCGGGCAGGGTCGCATGTCGAAAATTTGTCGTGTAGTTGAACGACCACAATTTCGTGGTTTCAAGATCATTCCCGCCAAACGACAGTCGCCCACAGTCAATTCGACTCGAAATCGTCTTTTCCCTCTGTCGATAGAGTCGTGCATCGTCAAGTTTGCCGACTCGAGAGTGTGCTTCGCAAATTCGACGATAAAAAAGTTCCGGCCTCGTACAATCGCGCGATCCGTAAAACCAAGCGAGCCGCAAAAAGAATTCAATGCTTACCCATCTGCAATAACTGTTAGCAAAAAAGTATATCAAGGCGCGAGTTATTCGTGGGTTTCCTTACATTGACGGTGGTTACCTTCGACGTTGGCTGAGCTTTGAAGATGTTCAAAGTCGGGAGGGCTTGTAGTGATAATTTTTGTGTGCGGAGAGTGGGGAGGGCTGGCCGCCTCCCAAAAAGCGTGCAGGGCTTTGTCGCGGCTGGCGATTGGCCAGAGAGGCCAACAAAGGCCCACCAAAGGAAAAAGGCACCAGCAAATGTCTGGGTCACGTGCAGCACCGTGGGAAAAGAGGCGAGACCCAGAAAAAAACTGGATCGCGCTTCGGTTTGTCTTGTGGATTGTTTTGGGGCCGCCGCTTGACTTTCAAGGGTACGTACCGACCGGTTTGTCGGTTGCTGCCATCGACCTGCAAGAAGCACAAGCAGCCAGTCACCCACCAGTGTTGCGCGCCAACGGGGATCCACCACCCCTCCAAACAGACAACTGTAGACGACATCTCACTAGCATCTGCTGCCGCATGCTGAGATACATTGGGGGTTTATTTGAATAAAGCCGATTTAGAAGCTATCTCATGACCGGAATTGGGCCTAGCCACGTCATCTATAAGATATCACGCTGCAGCCATGAATGAGCTGTTTGAGGAGTTTGCTCAGGCTCACTCCCTGCGCCATGGCTACATCCTAGCTCAAACGCTGTCACCAGTTGCGCTGCCTGGGCAGCCCAATAGACTCCGGCAAATATTGCAAAGCACAAACTCTCTCAGCATCAAAGTCGACCTGAAACACTTCATCAAGACCAAGACAGCACGAAAGGTCAAGCTCGACCACGACGAGATTAACGGCTGGGTTGAGGTCTACGCCGCTTACTGGCAGGCTGTCGGTGAGATTGTCGCCGGCGAGGAGGGAAGAGTAAGCAGTCTGAAACCTTGAAATTGGAGAGTATATTGACAAAAGTATTCTTAGTCAACGTGGACAAAGGTGTATGAGGCATGGAGAGACTTGACGTCCATGCTCATTCGTGGGTACAACAATTTCGGCTTCGAGGCATGGACCATCCCGACTCTATACATGGTTGGCAAGTACCTGCGGCTCTTTGCCATCAAGTCCGACGCAGAACGCAGCAAGCAATCTGAAGTAGTGCCGACGGGATCAGCCGCCCTTATGCAGGACGACTTTGACCCTGAAGCAGATAAACAGGCGCAGCTGCGCGACTGTGAACAGCACTTGAAGAGAATATTCACACTTTGTCTCAATGATAGGTACGGACATATTCGGCTGCCGCTTCTCTTTATTCTGACATTATCCTAGGGCTCCATTGGAAGAATCAAGAAAGTGGGGGATATACTACATTATCAACTTGCTATTCAAGACATACTTCAAGCTTAATTCCGCCTCGTTGTCGAGAACAATCCTCAAAACGCTGGCGGTCTATAACCAAAAGGGAGATATGCCGCCACTAGAATCGTTTCCCAAGTCGCAGCGAGTCACTTTCAAATACTACGAAGGAGTACTGTTCTTCCTGGAAGAGAATTACACCGAGGTGAGTAGATCAACGTTGACGCATGGGGCCAAAGCTAACTCAAGCCAGGCCGAAAAATACCTTGTTGAAGCCTGGGACCTTTGCCAGAAAGATGCCAGACCAAACTCTGAGTAAGTTTACCATGCTACACGGCACAGCCCTCCGACTAACCATCCAGGCGCATTCTCACCTATCTCATCCCTTGCCGGCTCCTCACCAGCCATGTCCTCCCCACCAAGCAGCTGCTGGAGCCGTACCCCCGCTTGCAAGAGCTGTTTTTGCCTCTCGCCAGGTGCATCCGAAGCGGCGACCTGCGCAACTTTGACAAGGCCCTGCAGCACGGCGAGGACCAGTTCGTCAAGCGCCGCATCTACCTGACCCTGGAACGCGGTCGCGACATTGCCCTGCGCAACCTGCTCCGCAAAGTGTTCCTGGCGGGCGGCTTTGACGAGCCCAAAGACGGCGAGACGGCCCGAGTCCGTCGCACGCGCGTTCCTGTCGCCGAATTCCAGGCTGCCATTAGTATGGGCAGCGGTGGCGACAGCATCGACGCGGACGAGGTCGAGTGCTTATTGGCCAATATGATATACAAGGTGAGTTTATCATGGCACAATCCACATCACATGGACATATTTTTGCGGCTGCACGTGGGCTGTTGTCGCGTTTCGTGGTAAAAGACGTGTGCGGCGGAGGGGCAGCCACGTCAGAGAAGGCGGCTACAGCGCCTAAGCAGGCCCAAGGCCAACACATACGCACCACGTCACAGCGTCAGCGTACCATTTGCCCCTTCTTCCCACACGCCCCCCTTATATGAGTCACCTGCTAATATTATTCATCGCTAGGACCTGATGAAGGGCTACATTGCACGCGAGCGCGGCATTGTCGTGCTGTCGAAAAAGGGAGCGTTCCCGGGAACCGGGCTGTGACCTTAACTTGCCAATTTTTTTTTTTTCACGCAGGAGACGTGATTCAAGGAGACTAGATCAAGGGGGCGTTTTAGCAGTTTCACGTTTTTAGGTTGGTACGTTGGGCTGGCGTCGGCACCCATCTGCCCAGCGTGAACTTGTTGCACGGCGTCCGAGGTTGTTGCCTCACGGGCCGTTCCATATGTCGCTACAAAGAGAAACGTAACAAGCCCCATGCATAGCTTTTCTACTCTTTAATACAAAAGACACAATTGTGTGCTTGCTTTTGCCCAAGACAAAAATAACGAGCGCCATTGATACCACCATTTATTTGTGTTTCTCTGCCGCGAGAGGACGGGGCCGTCCTGGATCAGGCAACCATGCATGAGAACAGCCCGACCCCGGTGACTCCGCGGTGACATTGCTCTAGTGAGGGGTGGGACTGCAGCATCGCCGATATGGTGTTCTCTGTGTTGCATTTCGAGGCAGTGTTTGCTCTTGGGGGTCACGCTAGCCCGGCTGCAGCTCCCACCCTGGCCTTGCCGCGGTCTTTTTGTGTCTATTTTTTACTGATCACTGAATCGAGTCACTACAACAGTCACATTAATGGGGGCCGTGCGTGGCTAAAAAAAAAGAGGCTTGCTGCCTTTGCGCCAGGCACCCAGTCTTGCGTGGAAGTGTGAATCCCACACGCCCCCTCCACCGTCCAGACGATACACTTTGCATCCCCCCTTCTACTTGTACTTTCCACATTTGTGCCTATTTTACTGGTCGTATTCCGTCTTTAAAAAGAGTTAATTGTAATTCAATGAATTAAATGCCATAATTAATTGGCGCTGCAACGAGCGTATAGAATATGATACAGAATAATGGTACCGAACTGGTTGTGTTTCCCCGTAGTCGTGCTGTAAATGAAGAAGAGACAAAAGAAATCTAATAATAACACCAAACCGAGACTTTGTATATCCTTTTCCTTTCTGGTTGCTTTCCGCAAACAAGTCTCTTGAAATAAAAATACATCTCCGTTGTGAGAAAGGTTACCAATTTTTTTGGTTGTGGGGGTTTTCGTTTCGTGATGTGAAAAGGAGTGTTCCTCGTCGTGTTTTCCAACATGTAAAACGTTTGCAGCGTACAATCTGATTCTGCATTGCAAAGCAGGGTTTGAGAGGAAAATGAAGAAGTGACAACAAAGCAGTATGCCAAAAGCAAGGAAGAGTACTTGTACAAGGGTAGCCGGGGGAAAAGTAGCAGATGAAAGATGAGCAGCCTTGACGAAAGAGAAAAAAAAAAATGTGAAGAAATTTGAAGACGACGCCATTGCAAAAAGAAAGAAGAGAAAAAACGCCAAAACGCCGTGAAATGATACCGTTCTGTGTGAGGGTTGCTGGTTCCTGGTCAACTCATGACAAAGTCATGATGAGAGGAGTGTGGTAGATATGTAGATGAGAAAGGCAAAGATTAAGAGAAGAAGCGGTTAGACTTTGGTGTGCCCCTTTTTCAGCAGTGTTAGTCTTCTCTCCCTCGCAAAATTAAGAGAGGCTACTCACTGTCCCGATGCAATGTCGTCGACGTGGTTACAGAGAGCGACAAAGAGATCAAAGAAGAGGGGCGTGCCGCCGTTGTGCATCTCCAGCTGCATCGTTCCGCTGCGCTTGAACGTGTTGCGAGAGCGGATGATGAGGGCGAGATAGTGAGCGCGCAGCTTGGAGTCGGTGTCGGGTGTGTTGGCGTAGGCGTAGCGGGCCGACGTCAAGATGGTGCTGCACTGGATGCCAGATTCTAGCAGCATCATGTTAGTGACCAAAGAAACAAACTCGTTGATCAACACTTACGAAGCCCCTGCTTGCGGAGGGCAATCTTCTTGAGCTCCGAGAGCCCGTAGCGCTCGGCAGCGCAGTAGATGACGGTGTCCTTGAGCAGGTCGCCGTCGAAACTGCGGTGGTAGACGGTGCTCTCGACGCGGGCCTGCTCCTCCTCGCTGGCCGGCGGCTCCATCTCCCACGAGTCGCGGCGCTTGTTGTGCGTGAGGCGCGGGAAGTAGTCGCCCTTGTAGAGGTACTCGAGCACGGAGCTGAAGATTTCGGGCTCCTCGTCGGGCAGGGCGATGCGCTTGGCCGCCGGGTCCATGAAGCCGGCGCGGAGCGTCTGCGCGAAAAAGGGACTGGCGCAGAGGACGTCCTCGTGGGCGGCAAAGAGGCGCTGCTCGGCGCCGACGACGAGCGTGACGACGCTGGAGGTGATGCCACTAGGGGTATGATGTGTTAGTGGGAGAGATTCAAGGGCGGGAAAGGGGGCATTCGAAGAAAGACATACTTGGCCATGGAAATGTCGGCGGTGCTGGTCGTAGAGGCCGTGGTTGGGCGGCGGTGGCGAGACGACTCGTGACGCTTCTTGGAGACGCCGCTGCTCTCACGAAAGGAGGTGCTCGACTTGGAGACTTTGTGACCTTTGGAGAAGCTCCTGGTGTTGGACTCGGTGCGCCTGGAGGAGAACATCTTTTTCGGTATGTGAAGAGATGATGAAGGATGAAGGATGGATGGATGGAAAAAGGGATGAATTATGTATTGGGAGATGATGAGGTATGCTGATTATGTATTGTTGCGTAGCGGTGGCAGCCAGGCAGCAAAGACAGGAACACGTATCGCCTGAGGAAGCGAGGATATGTTCACAATTGGTGATTGTGATTGTCTTTTATTGCCGAGGTGTTTCAATTTTGCGACCGTTGTGTTCTATTGTTGCCTTTTTTTTTGTCGGCGACAAGACTTACCGTTTCAAACACCAAAGACGCTACAATACAAGAAGAAGGCGGGGTTAGGAGGACAGAGACGAGGAGAGCAGAACGAAAAGCAGTAGAGTTTGGGCGACCAGGCATTTTATAATCCTCCTGAGAGAACGCCCAAGATAAGCTCAGCGTGCGTGTGTGTGTGGGCTGCCTACACTACGGCGACACCCCCCTGTAGCAAAGAAGAAAAAGGCAATCAAAACCAGGGAAGCAAAAAAAAAAAAAGTGGTGATGGTGCCAACTGAACAACGCGCCCGGACCGTGTTAAGTACCTTTGGCCAGAACGGGATACTAACACGCTATCACGTGTGTCCATTTTAACAGGGATGGCCTGCCGCGGACGGAGCTGGCGGGCGTGAGAAGAGGAAAACCAGACAGGGGTCGAGTCATCTATCCCAGAAGCAAATAAATAGGGGTGGCTGGGGGACAGAATTACTTTGAAGGGTGATTTAAAAAATACAAATCAAAGCTGTTGTTGGTGCCTTGTCGTTGCCTTGTCATTGCGTTGCGCCCCAGATATGCAAGCCAAGAACAGCGGGCGTGCCATCAGGCACACCACCCGTCTTATTGGGCGATGGGCTGACGCAAGGCATTTACGAATCGGCCAACAAAACACACACTGCATGCTGGACAGCAGATACCCCATGATCTTGCACATTTGTCGCCAAACCAGTTGAATTTTTGGACCCAATGCGTTGGCTTGCTGCGTGGCCGGCTGCCTACATTCACGCCACCCCCCAGCTGCACCAGCTTAGACGGCGGCGACGCAAGAATTACCACCCACCTCCCCCCTGACTATGGATCAGCTTCCATCGCCGGGGGGCTTTTAGCACGTACCCCCAGTCTCAGCTCTTTATTCACGCACTGGGATGTGTGGATCTACTTTACAGGTTTGCGCTTGGTGTGTGTGTGCAGGGCCAGGAGAATCGTCAGGCAGAGATCCTCCACCGTGCAAGTCACTCGTGATTAGCGCAGCGCAATCGGTCGGGCTTGTTGCTGCGTTTTCCGCAGGGAAAAGTACAAAAAGTAATTCAAATGCTGTCAATTGGGCATTTAATATTCCTAATTGGTTTTCTTTTCGCGAAAACCCGCCGAGTCTGTGGCGAGCAAACGGCTGTGCAAGCTCCGTGCCATTCACACGCCGGTTAGCAAAAGGCTCCTGTTTTTCCGTGTTGCATTTCCCAAGCTTCTCCCTCTCCCCGCACAGAAAACATGGTCTATGCTTCCGGTGGAGCCCATGGTAGATGAAAATATGATATTTGCTTTTCGGGACGCCTCACGGCTGGCCGGGCTGTGAGTCCCCTGCATTTCGGCAAAGTGGCGGGCCAAAAAAAAAGTCTCATCGATCACACCCACCAGTGCAAGAAATTGTTTCTCTCGCCATAGTCATTGGCTCCCTGTACATTGTCACTGCGCCTGTGCGGCCGCCACCGCGGATCGTATGTATTCCGCAATGGCCTGCTGCCCAGCCTGCCGTATCGACACATCGTTGTGAAGAGCCCTGCGCACGGTATGGCGCTGCACAGGCAGGCCGAGCTCCTCGCAGCGTCCAGCGAGCAATTCGCCGTGATTCTGCGGCACCAGCTCGTCACTGCCGGCTTCGACAATGTAGACTGGCATCATCGGCTTGCCGTTGGACTTTTGCGCCACCGTCTCTAGATTCTTCCACGTGTCCAGCTGATTGCGCAGAAACGGCCACAAATACTGATAGGGCAGCCATTTCTGCGGATACAACGCATGGAGCATGGCCCTCGTGTTGGTGAATGGTGTCTCGAGCACCATGCCCCGTATCGGAAGATTTGAATCGTCGGTCGTATTTGCGGCTAGATTGGACGCGAAGCCGCATCCCACACTCTGGCCCCAGACCAGCACAACAGGTTCACGCTGTGAGTCAGAGTGCGTAGTTTTGTGCAATTGCGTAACCCATTGTAATGCGGCTTCTATATCAAGGTTGATGCCTCTTTCCGACGGCCGATCGTGTGACTTCCAGAAGCCTCGATAGCTCACGCCGACAACGGTATAGCGTGCGCTTTTGTCGGCATCTCGAACTCGACGGAGGATCGACGACAGCTCGGGTAGCCGTGGGGGCAATGATGAAGCATTCCCTAAAGAGCCGTGTTAGTCATGTTGGCTGCTTACTGCACCACATCTACACATACCTTGGAAATACAGAATATACACTGGCGTCACAGATGAGCCTGGTGCTTCCACCGCTTCATCGCTGACACACAGTGCGATTGGTGTGCCATCCAGCGACCTGATCATCTCCTCTCTCCAAGTCACCCCACGACATTGGCTCGCATACTCTGCTATTTCCAAGCGGCGAGCATCTGGCGGCAGAAACGGGTTGTATATGATGGTGTTTTGAAACACGACCAGCATGGTGCATTTCCAGCACCACAGAGTTATAAACAGTCCCGTAAAGATGATGGGAGGCATCAAGGCAGGCCCAATATGCAAGCGCCGGCAGAAACACAGCTTCATAGGCCGGGATGCGAGCTGAAGCGTTTGAGGCGCAAAAAAGGGCCGGTGCCTTGTGGCCGCGCAATGTCGCGCCACGGGCCAAGCCGCCCGGCGCGACGCCATCTTGAACGAAAAACCAGGGCTTATAAACGCATCATGTGCGCAGTGTCTCCGGGTTGATCATTGGCACGGTAATTGGATGGAGGATGCGGTATGAGTGACGTCAAGCAGTGGTGGAGGTTAGCTTGAGCTGAGCTGTCGCGAATTCGGGGCCCTTGGACTTGGCAGCCCCCGCTGTAGCTGGTGTGCCCACGGATGGCAGTACTGGTAGAAGCTCAGATACGACATGTAGCCTGGAACTTAGTACCAATGATGTAGAATAGTTTTTGCAACATAAATTTCTTCCAATTATATTTGAGTACTTTTCTTCTCGGCTTGCATTTTGCATATATCACAAATGTAGTCATCGTTAATAAACCATACCAGTCATTGGCCACACGCCACTCTAGCGTCTCTGCCTAGCAACATGCCCCGCCATCTTTTATTTATCGATATGGTCCATACCAAAGAGGCAACTTCACGGTTCCAAAAGTTGCCTCCTACACTCTGCGCCCCCTCTCCCGGTCATATTTACTTCAGA
The DNA here is from genome assembly GCA_001455915.2 of Samsoniella hepiali. Classification (NCBI taxonomy): domain Eukaryota; kingdom Fungi; phylum Ascomycota; class Sordariomycetes; order Hypocreales; family Cordycipitaceae; genus Samsoniella; species Samsoniella hepiali. The sequence goes on from LNDK02000055.1 coordinate 1,368,475, forward strand.
GGCACGCAGGACATACACACATCATGTCTCCCGGTTCCACGAGCGAGGAGCACCCCCCGGCGCACGTCACCATCGAGGCCGACGCCGAGCCTCACCACGCCAGCGGCAGTCTGACAAATGCAAACGGCTGGGATGGCAAGCTACGCATACCAAAGTCGGCCATCCTGACCAACCCCGAAGCCGTGTCCGACCCGGAATACTCGGACGATGAGAACGTACTCCCCGGCGAGGAAATCGCCGCCGACGAAGGTATGTTTTTTCCCCCATCATGCTCGGAGCAGCCCACGCGAGCGCTCCTCGCCACGCCAAGCCACTGACTGACACTCTCTCTGTTGTGTATAGACTTGCTGGCCAATGAAGACCCCAACACGGAGACAATCAATGTGACGCATTCGCGCATCGGCTCGATGGAGCGCCTGCGTCTCGACCGCTTCCAGAAAGTCGCGTCCATCTGCCTCCGACAAAACAACATCCAGCACATTGAAGGGCTCGAGAGCCTCGGGGCCACCCTCGAGGACCTCGACCTCTACGACAACCTGATTTCGCACATTCGCGGCCTTGACCGGCTCACCAAGCTGACCAACCTCGACCTCAGCTTCAACAAGATCAAGCACATCAAGCACGTCAACCACCTGACGGACCTCAAGACGCTGTACTTTGTCGCCAACAAGATCAAGGAAATCGAGAACCTCGACGGCCTCGACAAGGTGACGTCGCTCGAGCTCGGCTCCAACCGCATCCGCGAGATCAAGAACCTCGACACCATGAAGAGCATCGAGGAGCTGTGGCTCGCCAAGAACAAAATCACCGAGCTGAAGAACCTCGGCGGCCTGCCGCACCTGCGCCTCCTCAGCATCCAGTCCAACCGCATCCAGGACCTGCGCCCGCTGCGCGAGGTGCCGCAGCTCGAGGAGATTTACCTCTCGCACAACATGCTCACCTCGCTCGAGGGCCTCGAGGCGAATGTCAACTTGAAGACGATTGACATCTCGCACAACAAGATTGACAGCCTGAAGGGGCTCGGCCCGCTGGCGAAGCTCGAGGAGGTCTGGGCCAGCTACAACCTCATCATGGACTTTGCCGACGTGGAGCGCGAACTCAAGGACAAGGAGGGCCTGACGACGGTCTACTTTGAGGGCAACCCGCTGCAGCTGCGCGCGCCCGCGCTCTACCGGAACAAGGTCCGCCTGGCGCTGCCGCAGCTCAAGCAGATTGATGCGAGTAAGTTTGATACCTGAGAGCCCGTGAGAACTGAACCACGCAAACTAACATCTGTACAGCATACCTCAGAGCATAGAGTTGGGACATGGAGATGGGGTAACCAGGCCCCGGATACACGGCGTTTCAGCAGGGTCATTCGATTTATTTATACAGATACGATGATCCGATATTTACGGATTCTCACGTTTTCACGTTTTTTTCACAAGCATGCTACTCATCAAACTCCAGTTCACCCTCGTACAGAAAACAGTCACAAGACAAGACGCTCTTTATTTACTTGTTTTGAATATCATGCTTCCCGTTTCGCTTATACTTTGCTATCAATGTGCATCTTCTCGCTCCCGTTCATGCAAAACCTCGACTCCGTGTTCCGTGTATGTATATGTCCAGAATATGTTATCCCCAGAAAAGAAAAAAGAAAAGGCCATGCAACCGTTTTTCTACCCCGCAAACCCTCCGCGCGCCATCTTCTTGGCATGGCCAGCCTTGCGGTTATGGTTTGCCCGCGCGCCTTTATTCGCTTCCTTGTTCTTTCGTGCATTTTCCGTGCCCTTGTCGCCCGTTGCTCCCGCCACATTCCCACCGCCTCGTCCTCCTCCTCTTCCACGTCCACCGCCGCCGCCGCCGCCTCGGCCTCTCCCGCCTCGGCCCCCGCTGCCGCTGCCACCGCCGACATCGCTGTCCTCGGCGCCCGAGTCACGCCAGGCCGTGCGTCCGAGCTCCCGCTGCTGCCCGCCAAACGCGTACTTGGCCTCGAGGCGGCGCAGCTGGCCGGCGTTGCGGGTGAGCATGAGCGCCCAGCCCTCGACGGCCTCGTCGGCCATGCCCGTGTCCTCGCGGAGCTTGGCGCGCGCGGCGGACCGGCGCGTCGCGGCGTCGCGGCCAAACACGCGCGGGTCCGACTGGAACGCGCGGAACAGCGCCTCCTCGTTGGCGTCGTTGGCGCCGTCGGCTTCCTGGTTCGTCGAGGCGTCGACGGTGCCGCCCACGTCGTCGGCGTCGTACGTGTCGTCGCGCTCGTCGTCGTCCGAGTCGAACGCGGCGAGCGCGGACAGGATGGCGGCTTTGCCGGGCGCGGAGGAGCGATCCCTGAGCAGCTGGTCGGCCGTCCTTTCGGGCCGCTTGCCAAAGGAGAGCTTGGCGGTGTCGACAGCAAGACGGTCGAGCTCGTCGTCGTCGTAAATGTTGCGTCTTGTCGGTAGTTGTGGTGGTGTAGAGCGCGGCGCCATGTCTGGCGGTGGCTGCTGGTGGGATATGGATCTAGAGCTTGTCAGAAACGGAGCGTGAAACAATTTGCATTCACATAAAACGTACAATCCTTCGGTGCGATCCGCAGTCGCAAGGTGTGGCGGTAACGACTCGCTGAGAAGGTTGGCCACAACCTGCTCAACATCTTCGTTGTATTCATCCAGACACTTGGCGACGAATCCGGCGCCGAGGTCTGGGAACAAGTCCTGCACTTGCGTAATCTGGCTCAGGCGATGAATGTGCACCTCGGCATCCACCTCTCTGCTCGTCTGTGTGCTCTTGCCCTTGTCCACCTTGCGCCGCACCAGCCTTTTGGGCCGCACCATGGCGCCCTTTTTGAACGCTTCCAGCGCCGCGATGCGCTTCTTGAGGTTCGGCGTCGCCGCTCCGTCAGCTTCCGCCCTGGCCAGGAGCACCTTCAGCAGCGGCGTGGACGTGACCAGCTCCGGCACCAGCGAGTCGTTGGCGTTGAGCGGCCCCTGCTTGTGCTCGTCGGCCGCCGCCTTGAGCGAGAAGAGCGCGTCGCTCAGCATGGACCACTTGGCGGGCTGCGCCTCGACGAGCCCGACCAGGCACAGGTACAGCGTCGCGACAATGACTTTGCGCAGCGGCGGGTTCATGACCTTGTAGCCCGCGACGAGGCTGTCGAGAAAGTCGTCGCCGGCGAGAAACAGCGTGCAGGCGCTCGGCGAGGCGTGCAGAAGCGGGTTGAGCTTGGCCAGGCTCGCCTCTGCGCGTTTGAGGTCGCCGCGGATCCCAGCATCCAGAATGGCAATGAGCGACTTTTTCAGCGTGGTTAGTGACGACTCAATGGCAGCTGCGTGTGGTGGCGACTCCCAAGCTTGTGAGAGCACCGGCGCGGCGAGTTTCTTTGGGTATATTTTGGCCAGGTTTGCGAGATGGTCAAATTTGTCCAGGTCAGAGACCGGTTTTAGGGACGCCGACTGTGCCGTTAATTGTAACACGACTCTTAGCAGGGCTGGTGAGGGCGGGTGAGATGCGTCCTGTGAGGCGGCTTCGTGCGCAAACGTGGTGAGAAATCGAGTGAGGGACGAGTCTTCTTCGGTGAGGGCCTTGGCCAATTCAGAGGCCGGCGAGGTGATGTGAGCTTGCATCAATGCCACCCATGCATTTTGCAACGACGTCCATTCCGCGGAGGAGAGCTTGTGACGCCATGCGGCGGGGGGGTATGCTGCCAGCAACGGCAGCTTGGCCATGATGGAGGGGTAGTCTTCGGGGTGAAGAGTCGCGAGGTGTCTCTATTCTTTGCCGCTGGGTTGGTAGGAAAAAATGTTTGTCTCAAGGTTGAAGTCGCGTCTCCATGGCTGGTCTGCTGAATTTTTGTGAGTTGTCTTAGGGTGAGGCTGTCGTTGAATCGCCGGATGATTCATACCAAAGAGGGTCTGTCAAGCTCGAAGCTGGCCGCGGCGCAGCTAGCAAGTGGGGTGGCCCGTGCTTTCGGTGTTGAACTTCAGTCTACGTTGGTTCTCGTAAAGTTGATGCAAAGCCTTTATAATGTATGTATCATGTCTGCAATAGTTCCATTGGGCTGGCATTTAAACCAGCTTTCTCGGTCTTTCGTTGGCATAATTACCAGTTGATTGGACGCCGTCCCGTTCGATGTCCGCGTTCTATGATAGCATGGGACTTATATGAGTCACTCCTCTGCAATTCTCATTCAAGGTAAATATAATACTATGCTGATGAATTAAATGTTTTATATGGATTTCTGCCCGCAGGCGATGGGGACTAGCCGTAGTAATAGTATTGTTACCGAAGCTCACGGCGCCGTCTAATATGGTGGAGAGCCACTGCTCTTCACACTCGAGACAACATTGGCAAAGACAATATTCCGTAGTACGTGAGAGATTTTCGTTTTTTTTCCTTTATTCCCCGTTCCAGCATTTTATCCCGTCTACCATTTGAAATTATGTTGTCGGCGGGTGTTTCATCGTATTGGCCGACGCCGGGCGTTCTGTTTCCGCAGCAGACTAACTGCACTTCCGATTAAGTTCCAAAATGCTGTTACAATAGGCCATATTATATTGGTTACGAGTTTATTCATATTTCTCCTCGATTCATGAATATTTTACAACCTCTTCGCCTCCCACTTCAAATGACCCAGGCGCATTCGAGCAACTCTTTACGCGTCGCTTGGGAAAAAATACGTACCTGTTCGCACCCCACCAGCTCATCTCCACCAACCACATCTCTTCAAAATCCCCCGTCTAACCCAACTAGGTTTAGCCCATCGCACAACCAGCCAAAATTTCGCCAATTCCCCCACCAAAAACTTGTGACGACCGCCGCTCTCCCAATCTTGATCTTTTTCCTCTCTTCAACCCCATCACTTTGCCGAAACGTCTGTTCCATCAGTCCATACAACGTTCGAGTCGTGAGGTCATCTCAAAAAAATCCATTCAAAATGTCCTACAACAAGACTGACAAGGATGTCGGCGAGGCTCCCGTACGTTCTTTCTTGGTCCTCGCTTCGCTCGCGGCGCGACTACTTTGCTGCAAACAACCACTGACAATCATCTAGAAGAGCCACAAGATCCGCATCACCCTGTCCTCCCGCAAGGTCCAGGTCCTCGAGAAGGTCTGCACCGAAATCATCGACCGCGCCAAGAACAAGGACCTCCGCGCCAAGGGCCCCGTCCGCCTGCCCACCAAGACGCTCAAGATCACCACCCGCAAGACCCCCTGCGGTGAGGGCTCCAAGACCTGGGACCGCTTCGAGATGCGCATCCACAAGCGTCTCATCGACCTCAACGCCCCCACCGAGGTCGTCAAGCAGATCATTGTCAACATTGACGCCGGCGTCGAGGTCGAGGTCACCATTGCCGCGTAAGCGGTGCGGCGGCTTCGATCTGTTGGAGTGAAGGGGAGTTTGTTGGGACGGACGACTGGTGTCTGGAACAGGGCACAGCCGTCCCGGCTCTTGAACAGGACAAGATGAATAAAAAAAGAGTTCAGATTTCTCCCTCCCCAAAAAGTTATATGCTGCTGTACTGTGAATGTGTGTATCTTGCTGTAAATGTCATGTAAAGCCTCTTTGCCTCCCAATACCATGATATATATGTACTTTGTGCTCTCAACTAACCCATATACCCAAAAAAAAATCGACTAGTTCCACCCAATCTTTGAAATCAAGAAAAACGCCACTGAAGAATGCACATCAAGCCCTCTCTTGGCCCCCGTCCCCCCGTCCCCCCATCACTTAGAAATCCCATACAGTACACTCGCGCGGCGGAGGCAGCAAGGGCATCAATCCATCGGCAAACTGTCCCGTTTGCTCAAACCGCTGCCACTGCGCCTTGGTCCCGTCATCGTACGCGTCCATGGGCAGCGCCGTGTCTTTGTTGTAGTTTGGCGGGCCGGCGGGGAACCAGATGCGCGTCCACGTGCCGTCAAAGGCGCGGATGCCGGGCCGGTTCTCGCTGTAGGTGACGGCCTTGCCTTTGAAGGCGGCCAGCGTCCCGTCCATGTTCATGCTAATGTAGCTCTCGGCGGGAGGGTGCTGCTTGGCACTGCCCGGCGGGTACGGGTTGCCAGTCGGTGCCGCAGGCTGGGCTGGTCTGGCCGGTGCGCTGCCAAAGGGGTTGGGGGGCGCCTGCGCATTGGACTGTGCGGCTGCGAACGGGTTCGGTGCCGCTCCGCCGCCGCCGCCACCTGCTTGCTGGCCTCCAGTCGCGAAAGGGTTCCCAGCTGGTGTTGTGGAGGTACCGCTAGCAAAGGGGTTTGAGCTGGGTGTGGCAGATGGTTGTCCAAAGGGACTCGCAGCGTTGTTTTGCACCGGTGTCGCGCTCCCGAATGGGTTTGGGGCAGGCTGACCCGTCTGGTTATTTGTTGTTGTAGGGGCGCCGAAAGGATTTGCGGGCTTCTCATTGCTACTTGCCGCCGCCGCAAAAGGGCTTGCACCAGCATTACCATTTCCTCCAAAGGGATTGGCAGACTTATCGTTATTGTTAGCGGCAGCAGCAAAAGGACTCGGCCCTGCGTTGGCGTTTCCCCCAAATGGATTTGGCTTCTGGCCGAGCTGGCTAGGTTGGCCAAATGCCGACGGTTGGGCACCACCGGCGTTGGGCTGCGCGGATTGACCAAAAGCGGGAGCACCAAAGGCGCTTGGCTTCGCACCCAGGGCCGAGGGCTGTCCAAAGGCCGAGGTTGTCGGTTGCGACGGCTGTCCAAAGGCTGACGGTTGTGGCGGCTGTGACGGTTGCCCGAACGGGCTGGGTGTTTGTTGCTGTGCAGGTTGCCCAAAGGCAGATGGTTGTGCTGGCTGTCCAAACGCAGACGGCTGTGACGGTTGTGCGAAACCCGCGGCAGGCTGAGCTGGCTGTCCAAAGGCGGGCGTGCCAAACGGATTGGGCTTTTGGCCCAGCGCAGACGGCTGTCCAAAGGCGCTTGGTGCGGGCGCCGCGTTGGCGCCTGCACCTCCAAAAGGGGATGGTGTGTTGGCCGTATTGCTATTCGAAGCAAACGGGTTGCCAGGAGGAGGAGAAGCAGTGTTACTATTCGACGCAAAGGGATTCGCGGCGGCAGGCTGCTCCGGCACAAGCGACTTGGGTCGTTTACCAACCAGGAATTCGCCAAAGGGCGCCCCTTGAGTGCCCTGCCGGCAGATGTCTAGGCGGTTTGGGTGTCGGTTCTCACCCTCGAGGATGTACTTGGCGGCTTCGCCAACGTTGCGCACGGCCGTCTGCATCTGCGCCTGGGCGTTATGGTACAGTTCCTGCGCTTCAGCAAGCTGGCGGTGCCCGAGTTAGCTTTCTTTGCGGTTCAATGCTGGGAAACAATCGGTCGGGTCTGTTCCTTACCACTTTTTCTTCGTTGCCTTCTGCCTTACCCTTCATGTGATGTAACCGCATCTCCTCGAAGCTCTGCTCGCGCGCGGGGCCGCCAAAGAGCTGGTCGGGGGCTTCGCGGCCCGGAGCGTAGGCGGAGAGGATCCATGTCGGGAGCTCGGTCGTCAGATCGGACTCTAGCGCGTCGAGCTTGATGTAGTATTTATCTGGAGGAGAAACGCAAGGGGTGAGCTGGGGGCGGTCCAAGGAAACGGAGGGGCGTACCTAAGTCACGTAGGAACTGCTGGGAGGAGCCATTGCCGCCGCCGAGGGCGCCGAATCGGTTCGAGGGCTGCGCGCCGCCTCCGCTGACATGTTCGAATCTGCAAGAGTCTATCGATTTGGTCGACGCTGTTAGCGCTCCGATCGTCACACGTTATATCCTTCGGCCCTTTGACGCCAAGCAAGATGCGAGAGGGCTTCGAGCCAGAGCTGCGGCCGCCCGCGGGAGACGATTTCGACCTACTTCCAAACCGGCAATTGCCCTGCTGAAAGAATTTGCACAGCGTCATCGTTGATGTGACCGGTTGATGGTCGAAAAGGGGGCGAGTGGGAGGTTTCGCATTCGAAGAGAGGGGGGGGGTAGGGTAGTTTTCGGCCGTTGCTATTTAGCACTGCATAATTGAGAGGTTGTTTCCCGAGTTTGCTTCGATGCGCCTCGCAGTGAGCGCGTAAAATTGGCGAGCGAGGTTGAGCCTGTATCCACCAACACGACCTCCCGCCGTGGAAGATCAATGCGCTGCAACGTTTGGAGGCGGGCTGATAGTCACAAAGACGTGCAAGGCGGTTGGGAAGTTGTACAGAAAAAAAAGAGCCCGGCAATCGAGAGTCGACGCGAAAATGGTGGGCTGCACACCGTGGTGGGGCCATGGTTCGGTCACCAGCTAGCCGCACGCGTTGCGCAGGCTCACTAAATCACAGGGCAGATGAGATTGAAATGAGATTCAGTGTAGTCAATTATTGATTTTGATGAATTTTTCTTGTTTTTATGTACATTTACATTTTATCTCATAATAGTGCGTAGGGGAGTGTCCAGCTTCTGGCAGCTCGTCCTCTTCCAGGCCCACCACCAGACACTAGGTTTCAATTTGGTTGTTTGCTTCTCCATCACATTACCCCCGCTACTCCTCATTCACCTTTTTAAACTCTACAATCGGCCCCTTCTTGGCGCTGGTAAACGTGTCGACGAGCTGGAACTCGCTGGGACGGTGACGGCCCCATTCGTTGCTGGCGCGGCCCTCGCTGGGGTCCTCGACACCAACCGCCTTGCGCATGTCGTAGGTGTAGATGGTGCGGGCCAGGGTGGTGGTCATTTCGACGTACGCGAGCGCCTTGCCGATGCAGCCGCGGGGTCCGACGCTAAAGGGGCAAAAGGCCGAGCCGGCGAGGGAGACGTCGTCCTGGGTGGTCTCGCGGCCGAGCGCGCTGTTCTTGCGGCCGGCGAGCCAGCGCTCGGGGACGTAGCTGTACGCGCCCGGGAAATAGGCCTCGTTGTGGTGGACCGTGTAGTGCGGGACGCCGACGACGGTGCCGGCGGGCAGCGCGTGGCCGTCAATGGTCATGCCGCCGGGGAGGATCTCGCGGGGCAGGATGCCGCCAACCGAGGGGCTCAGGCGCATGGCCTCGTCGACGCAGGCGCGCAGGTAGGTGCAGCCGCCGAGGGCCGGGCCGTGGACAATCTGCTCGACGTTGGAGAACTTGCCGCGGATCTCGTCGGTGACCTGCTGCAGCGCGTGCGGGTTGCGGACGAGGTAGAAGAGCGTGGCGGCCATGGCGGTCGAGGTCGTGTCGGAGCCGGCAATGATGAGCAGGTTGGACTCGCCCCAGAGCTCGGGTGTGCTGAAGCCCTGGCCGGTTTCGGGGTCGCGGGCCTTGAGCAGGTAGTAGAAGAAGTCGCGGCGGTCCGTCTCCTCGCCGAGCTTGGTGCGCTCGCTGAGCTGGCCCTTGCTGTAGGCCATGTAGCGGGCGCGGCCGGCGGCCAGCTTGGGGAAGAGGATGCGGTCAACCTTGAGCTTATCGACAATGGGCATGGTGCCGCACTGGGAAGAGAGAGGTATTAGAATCATGTATGCGCAGTGCCGGCGTTCAAGAGTCCACTTACAATGAGATGTCTGGTGGTGGCCGCCTCGACGAGCTCCAGGGCGAAGCGGTTGTCGGGGCGCTCGAGCATGTGAAAGGCCTTGCCGAAGCTCAGGTCGCCGAGAATGTCCATGGCCAGGTAGTTGCACCAGTCGGCCATGTTGCGGGGAGCAGACCAGCCTTTGCTCTCGGCAGAGGAGGCGCCGTCGCGCACGCCAATCTGCTCGCAAAAGGTGCGGACGTTGCCGAGAATGTAGCGCTGCATCTCCTTCATGGCGCCCTCGGCAAAGGCATGCGAGAGCACGCGGCGCTTGCGGGCGTGGACCTCCTTGTCGCGGGTGTTGTGGGTGTTGGCGGCGGGGTGGACAAAGGCGTCGTAGAACTCGGCCTTGCGGACGTTGGAGCGGAAGCCGTAGATTTCCTTGAGGGCCGTGTTGGAGTTGAAGGAGACGCTGTTGGGGCCGAAGCGGACAACCTTGCCTGTTGGTTGTTGTTAGTTTTCTTGTGGGTGTGTGTATTGTGAGAAGTGAGGCTGGGGCGGGAAATGTGAGCGCCCTCGGTGTATACACCAGGACATACCGTATTGCTCGTGCATGCGCCAGAACTCGAGATGGCGATCACCCTTGTAGGCGTGGTAGAGCTGGTAGGCATCGGTAATCTTGGCCAGAAAAGGGCCGGGGTATTTAGCCAGAGGATGGAAGAAGACTCTGTAGACGATGACGGCGACGGCCTAGGTAAGCGCATTAGCGACAAGCTCTCACGACGAGTGAGTGAAGCATTCTCTGTGACTCCAATGTCAAGGAATCACACGAATACTAGATAAGAACAGTGCAGTGTGAACATACATAGAAGGCACCTCCGCCGACGAGGAGGGCCAGCCATATCTGAAGGTGGGCGAGATGGAGCGCCATGGTGAAGAATAAGGTGGTAGCTATCTAGCAATCAAGCAGAAGACTACGACGGAGCAGGATGAAGGTGGAAGAGGAAAAGGGTTGGAGGGAGGGACAACGGAGGGCACGAGCACACTAAAAGGAAAAAAAACCAAAAGGGCAAGCTGTAGGTCAAACGATTTACTAGTCTAGGTCCCCGAAAGACATTGGCCACATAACAAAAAGGTGACGACAGCCGGGGGGCGGCGGAGCTGCGGGCGGCGCGGGAGTTGGAGAAGCTGAGAACTCGGCGGTGGTGGTGGGGGTATTTGAAAAGCATCGGCTTTGGGGTTGCTGAGAGGGGGGCGCCCTTTTGCGTATCATCCCGCAAGCAGGCAAGCTCTCGTCCAATCCAATGTCTCGCAATTATGCACTGAACGCGCTCATCCGGGGAGGATTCCTCGTCGTTGTGCTAGAGAGTGGGCGGCGCCGAAACAAGCAGTCTGGCTTGCGCCGGCTGCACGCGGCCCAGCTTCCTCTTATCGATTGACAGCGGCTAGATGCGGCCAAGACTGCTGCCAAACGAATCTTGACGGGCGGTGTGCTCCGTTTGACGGCTCCAAGATCAAAACGCCATGCATCTTCAATGTTTCACCCATTTTAATCAACACGTTATGCATCCTACCTTTTTTTTTTTTTAAATTGTATTTCAAGTATCCAACGACGCGCTCGGAAAGGTTGCCTTACTCGTCAGCCCCCCAAATCTTATATAGGTGACGCTAGTGGCTGGCTGGATGGCTGGCGGCGCGTGACCGTTTTCAATCAAGACACACAGCATACAGACAGCCACCACCAAAAAAGCCTCCGGTTCGTGTCAAACCCCTTTGGAGTGCATAAATTCGTTTTTTGGAGTTGACATGTCTCCGAAACCCCTCCCCTTTCAAGCGGGGGACAACTCCCCCCTGGAGCTAGATAACAAAGAGGGTCTGTTCACAAATGATGGAGTCGGCATTTCCCATCATTTCATTCACCTTGTTCCCCCGTCGTAGACTTAAAAAAAACACCGCCGCCCGGACGCGGCCCCATCCTTTCTTCTCCAAAAATTCTCCAAATTTCGCGGCTACACAAGGACAAACCTTCGTCTTGGAACCAATTCCGCCCATAGTTCCGCTGTCTGGCTAGTCAAGGGTTTGCAAGCGGCTCGACGGCCGCCGGCGGCTGCGCAACACACCAACGAAACTTGCCAAGATATGTAGAGAAGCTGTTCTCGGATCTCCCGTCTGTCCCGGAGCCCGGGAGAACACGAGCGGCGTGTGCCGCGTTGGGACGAATCTAGGCGATCGACATTCCAGCGCCCGGTGTCCAGGCTCCACACCGAATACCCCAACCATCATGGCCTACCCTATACCGAAATACGATATGTAGTCGGTGTTTGAGGGCGCTTTGTTGGACTCTGGTGGCCACTGGCTTCCTTTCATAACCTCGACCGTATTTTATAATGATCTCCGGAGTGATTTTGTCCTAAAATCGATACGTTCTCGGGGCCTTTGCGTCATCACCTCCGCGTAGATATCAACAGGCAATGCCGGTGACAACGCCACAGTTTCCCACTCAGCTACCTCCAAGGCCGGAAATTGCCAACAGTATATTTCCTACTCGACTTTTCTTTCAACGCTTTTTGCCTCTATACTGATAGTCTCGCCCACATCTGGCCACTTTTGCGGTGATCTCTGCCAATTCAGCACCGTCTTGCCCTCCTTGACCAGATCCCTTCTTCTCCAAAAGTACTGTTTCCGGAGCTCCGTGACCGGTTCCGCGCCGAGACCGTACTGTACGGAGACTGGGGTCAGCGGCGGATCAGGGACCGTCGGCCAATCCAGAAAGTGAGCAGGCCGTGTGTCCATCGGAACCGAGTATGCTGTCCTTCGCCGCCTCTCGCACCACTCGCCAAGGACTCGGCGGAATTCAGAGACTGGGTGGTCGAGTTGCACACCAGGATGCTTCGTCCAGGCCATTTTCTCCACGGCCTCTACATCCTGCTCCTCGTGCCGCTTGCCGCGTCTCGCCGCGTCGCGTGTGATGACCTCGTACAGGGTGAAGACGACGCCCTTGACGTCGTTTCGCGCCTCCGAGTACCCGGCAAGCCCTATCCGGGCAGAGAAATTAAGGTCAAAGAGCATCAGCGTATCTGTCGGCTCGTCGATGAGTATGTTTCTCGGCGCCACGTCTTGATGCGCGACACCGAGATTCAGGTTCAGCGCGTCCACGACATCCATCAACTGACGCAGCCATTTCAGCTTGAAAGGCCGGGTGTGATTCTCCGCGAGGGTGCCGCCGGATATATGTTTCGACGTGAAGCCAACGAAACGACCCTCGAGCTCATCGACAACAACATTGTCAAATGGAACAATGTTGGGATGCTTCAGGCGGCACCAAAGGCCCATCTCGTGCCAGTTAAAGTCCAGGTGCTGATAGAGGAAGAAATACTTAAAGACAAACTGCACTGATATTAGAAACCAAAAGATTTCCTTGTGAACGCAGCTCGACTTTGGCACTCACCGTTTCTTCCGGCCTCGCTGAGCCGGGCTTGAATACCATGTCGACATTTGGGCCTAGTCTCGCCACCTCCTGAAGCTCTGCCCGGGAGACGATGCCCACATTGTCCGGCAAATGCGCCGCGTCGAGCGGTGGCCGAAAGACACACATGGTTTCATCATCCGTTGCATCGTTGGATGTGGATATTATATCCCCATGGGGCGAAAAGTACACGAGATAAATATCAGGAGCCAAAGTGTCAATGTGCTTCAAGAGATGATCAAAGGCCTGATCCGGCGACTCCTGCTCCTCGTCCATCTTGACGGAGACGAGCCGTCTTTGGTCCCAGTCGATGATGTGCCAGATGCTCGGCCCGCCGGGGTAGATGCCGCCGCTCGGGGAATAGAAGCGATCTTGGCGGTCTAGCATGCTGACACAGCCCTGATTTGTCGTGGCAGCTGAGAGATCGAAAGAAAAAAGTATAAATAATATTCAAGAAAAGGACCCGGGCCCTGTAATGGAAGCGAACCAACATCGGCAGCAGGGCTGATGTTCATTGGAGCCTGGTAAATCCGACGTGTCGTTGTGGATCTTGAATTCTACTACATTTTGTTCGTGGTACTACCTACAGACTGCATGCTTGCTGACGCCGGATCTGATGCTCTTCTCTTACAAACACATACAAGGGTATTCTGGTGTCACGGCCATGCGTCCTGCAGAAACATTAGACTTGTATTTCTATCCCGTAAATTACAAGGCAAAATCAGCATCGTACAACCAGACTCCTCATCCCGGGCCGCCCCCAGTAATCCTAAAATTTTACAATATTCGCCGATTCAACTCCCACACCCCCCCCCCCTTTTTAGTTGTAGTATCGAGGTTCATCAAAGACGTGATACCGGTGGTCACGTACTCCGTTGCCGCGGAACATGGCCGGGAATCTCCAGCCAACCGGCACTGCGCTCTCCTCTGTCCGGCGGTTGCGCTCCTCGGTGGAAATCGCCTCAATCTCGCGAATCTCCGACTCGGACTGCGGAATGACAAACTTGGCCACCTGCAGCTCGGTATCGGTAATCGTGCTGCGGCTCACGCGGGCATAGCCGACACGCTTGAGGCGCTTGAACAGAATGTACTCGCACCAGCGATCCCAATCGCTCGGGTCGACATCGTGCATGCCAGAAGTTTCGCTGACGTAGTTGTTGTAGTTGCCCTCCAGCGGCGTGGTGACGAGGTAGCTGAGCAGGATGGCCGGTCGCGGCGTCGAGCCCATGAGGTTGGCAAGGTACTCGGACTGCAGGCGGCGGTCCTCGGGGTCTTCTTCCTGTCCCGAGTGGAAAACGAAAACGTCCACGAGCTCTCCGTACACGTCAAGCGTGGCATGGATGGCAGGAGCAAGCTCACCAACAGGGCTGGGCAGCAGGTGATGCTTCGATTCGACGATCGGGAACTTGGACAGCAGAGCAGCACCCCAGGTGTGCTTGTTGGGACCAGGGCCATAGTCCACGTACATTCCCAGGTCCTCGGCGAGGAACTGCGTTGTATCACGGTTGCCCATGATAATGCGCTGTAGATCAGACTCGAGCAGACCAACAACATCAAGCTCCAGCTCCTTGATGAGATCGCGCATGCGATACTCAGAAGACCACATGTCGTTGTCGAGGGAGAAATGGATGGTCCAGATACCGGCAGTAAGCACACGGTCCTCGCCGTGGTAGGGCTTGTAATCGTTGGTGGGGAATCGCATAAAAGCGGCGCAGAGGAACAGAATGTTGACGACCAGAGCAGCCAGCATGTTGTACTTTCTGTGCTGCGAGGGAGAGGAGCGGCGAGGGGCAGCCTTCTTGGGCTTGGAACTGTTGTAGTTGAGGACACCCGCACCGACAAGGAGCATCATGGTCAGCATGACCCAGTCAGTGTGCTCACGTACAAGAGGGCCGCCGGGAACGAACGCATACGCAACAACCCAAACGTGGAAGAGAACCGTAAAGTTATATATGAGGAAACCCAGGCCAAAAGTAACGCCTGGGCTCTTCTTAGAGGCAGCGGAGAGGAGAGGCACCGCAGCAGCCATGATGTAAACCGTGAGGGCAAGACCACCGTAGTAACCAGTCCAGTGGCTGAAGAGCGTCAAGAAAAGAGCTCCCAGAGAGCCGACACCAAAGGTCAGCCAGCTGCCAGCCAAGTTGGGACGCGAAATTCCGATAAAGACGCCAACCGACATGGCGCCGAGCGTAAACCATCCGTGGGTGGAAAAGTAAGGTCCGCGGATAGGGAAGCCTTCCCAGACCCATAGAATCATGGTGCTGGTGTCGGAAAGAAGTGAATGCAGAGCAAAAAAAAGACCACCAACACCGCAGGCAGAGAGGAGCACAGAGCCAGGCAACTTGTCGGGGGCCGAGCCGCTGGTCAGGGGAGCACGGCGACTAAAGCGGAGGGCGGCCAGAAGACCGAGCGCCAGGCCAGTGCCGTTCCAGCCGCCGTTGGCAGCGTGCATAACAGGCCAGATGGGGTTGTTGGTAGTCCATGCGAACTTGGCGGTCGAGGAGAGAATCAGGCCAAGCAGCAGACCAAGAACCTTGGACTCGAAGCGGGCCTCGTGGATCGACTCAGAAGACAGAGTACCGACCCATCCGAGGCAGCTCATGGCAACAGCAAAGCCGACGGTGAACAGGCGGTAGACGGGGTCGAGAATGAGGTAAGCAGCCAGGCCAGAGAGGGAGAGCAGGTGGACAATACGGAGGTTGCTGACAATGAGCGAGCGAAGAGGACCGATGCACAGCAGGAAAGGTGAAATGGTGGACATGACAAAGGCTTCGTAGCCGGAGATGCCCATGTGCCAGAGAGGGAAGTCTGGTACAGTCAGTAAGAGCCGTGAGAGGGTGACCGGAAATGCTTACACCAAACGAGAAGACCAAGACTAGTGAGCATGGACCAGAAGACAAACTGTGGTGTAGTTAGCGCCAATTCATATTTGATAGGCAGCGATAGCACTTACGCCGTGATAGACATCAGCAGCCGTGTCGAAAGCTTCGGTCCAGGTAAAGCGTAGGGCAAACAGGCCAGCGGTAGCCTGCTCCTTTCTACAGAGACATGGGTTAGCGAGGAATGAGCCAAGCTCGCGGACAAACTTACTCCTTTTCCAAAACGGCAGATGGGACAGAACCATTGTCACTGCGAGCACAATTTAGAACGTAGACTCACAAGAACAAGCATGCCAGAGCGTTGCCGGCCAGATGGCGGCGGCTAGGTTGGCAGCCATTGCACATACCCCTTGCTTGAGCCTTGGACATCGCGGACTACAATCTCAAACGTGTTGAAATCGATAGCGGTAACGGCATCGAAGCCGACATCGAAGAGGATCAAGGCCCACTCGAAAAAGGCGTAGATGGTGTAAGCTGGTACAGGGATTAGCCGTTATGCGCCAAGGCGGGTTGAGATGAAGACGACACGTACCACCAGCAACACGGTGGACCTTGTGCTGAATGAAGAAGTAAATGAGAGGCACCAGGGTTCCGAAAAAAGCACCAGCAAGGTACTTGCGATACTTGATAGCCGTGGGGTTGTTGGGGCTGAGCGCAATGCAGCCCGTGGTCCAGGGCAGGGTAGCGACAATGTAGGAGATCATGAGAATGTCGTGCCAGTCGTGGTCATCGGTCGAGGTAATATAAGTCCAACCGCCGCAGGTCAAGGTGCGCAGGACACCCATGGAGGCGACGAAGCCTGGCAGCTTGGTGCCGGGCTTCCGGGTTAGTAGGTACCATAGGCCAACGAGGGCGAAACGAGGACCTGCATCAGATTAATTAGCACGATTTGTGTGGGCGGGAAGCTTCGCAGGGATCCGTACCAGATGTAATGGCAATGAAGATCATGAAAAAGGATCGCTCAGGGTAGCGATCGCCAATGGTGGCGGAGACGGAGGGGAACCACTCGTCCGGGTAGTGGTAGAATTCATTCTCGACAATTTTGTGGTAGTGAAGCGCGACGCCGATGATGAGGGCGCTGATAAAGGCAGCTAGAAGAAAAGAAGAAAAATAATTAGCAAACGAAGCCCGCGACGACGGCAAGCGAAGCGCAGCCCGGACGCAATTCAAACATACTGTACGCGACGACAGTGTGCGACCAGCTGACCCACTGGCCGTTAAAGGCCAGGACAACGCCGCCGTCCTTATCCTTGTACTTGGGAGCCATTGCGGCGCGAAAAGACGAAATAAAAGAATGAAATCCGCAGTGTACTGTGCAGTCCGGGACATCCGATGACAGCACAGCGCGGGGAGGGGGAGCCAGGTGAAGCACGCGACGATGGAGGGCGGAAGAAAAGGAGGGCAAGTTCTGTCGTGAGACCCCTGGCCTGACAGCCTTTTGACAACGGAGACCTCGGGAGCTTCGCCTTGTGGCGCGTGTGCCGTGCTGTGCTGGAGCTCGGCTTCAACCCCCCCTGCGAAAGGGCTTGGCTCTGTGGGGTAAGACAGGGACGGCCGTGATTGAGGATTGGTTCGTCCTGTCCTAGCGTGTCTTTTTATTTACCCCAAAAAGGTCAGCCCAGAGCTTGGCTGGAAACATGTGGTGATGTGATTGTTTGGTGCAGAGCTGTGCCGAAGATCTTCCGGAGTATATACCAATAACAGAGATGGCCGCAGCAACCGATGAGCACGCGGGAGAAATATTGTATTTGCTAGAATCCAATGTAGATAAAGTGACAGTTAGGAACTTGAGATAATTATTATTTTTATTGGCACCGAGCAGCCAGGCACCAACTCTTGGTATCAAACTTGTCCCACGACAAGTGGTGTACAAGACTGATGGACTGTAGAAGCAGTTCATAAAAATTCCGGATTTGAGCACGCTGTACATAAAAAAGATTGATATAGTACGAATTCGGAGTTTCCAAAGAGAAGACAGTGCAAAGGAGGCAGCTTCAGATCGAGCGCCTTAGGCTATGTCTTGTTGTCTGCCCTGGAGGCTAGGCAGCACAGCCCGATATATAAGCGCTTAATTCAAAAAAAAAAGGAAGCAAACAGGAGCCAGGGAAAAAAAATCAACAAATAGCGTTTTGAAAGAATTTTTTGGCTCTTTCATTGATGGTACAATTGCCTACTTGTACTTGTACCGCCACAATCACCCACCAGCCACCAAGGCTGAAGCTAGCAGCCACACTCCCAGGCTTCTGAGTTGCCCCGCTAAAATTTCCAGACAGCCTCGTGAAAAAAACCCAGCAGCTTTTCCACGACAATCTTCAATACGTTACAGAGCAGCATCAAGCGACTTGAATAAAAATGGCGGGCGTTGCTGAAAAAGCACGCTTTTACCTCGAGCGGTCCGTACCGCAACTGCGGGAATGGGAAGAAAAGGAAATATTCACCAAGGTACGCTGCGCATCCAGCCAACCTCTCCCCAACTCCCCTTCCGCCAACCCTCTAACCTTTCCCTTTTCTTGCAGGACGAAATCCGCACCATTGTCCAAAAACGAAACCAATATGAACACAAGGTCCTCGCCCCCGGCAACACCGCCTACGACTGGTCCTCCTACGCGCAGTGGGAGCAGTCCCTCGAGGCGCTGCGGACCAAGCGCTGCAAGCGCCTCAAGATCCGGCACCTGACGTCGGCGCACGCGGGCCAGGGCCGCGTGCTCGGCATCTACGAGCGCGGCGTCGGCCGCCACCCGGGCAGCGGCGCGCTCTGGCGCGAGTATCTCTCCTACACGGCCGGCGTCCAGGCCTCGAAGCGCTGGCGCCGCACCATGACGAACGCGCTGCGCATGCTGCCCGCCGACGCCGACCTGTGGGTCATGGCCGGCCGCCGCTCCGCCACCAACGGCGACATGGCCGCCGCCCGCGGCTTCTTCATGCGCGGCTGCCGCTTCTGCACCACCGACGACCGCCTCTGGGTCGAGTACGCCCGCTGCGAGATGGAGTGGCTCGCCCGGATGGAGGACAAGAAGAGTCGGAGCAAGACGAAAGAGGTACTGCCCGCGCGACAACGGGCTGCGGATGACGACGAGCTGCGCATCGACGACAGTGACGACGAGGGCGAGGACGAGGACGGCGTACTCCTCCCCGAACCGACCACCAGAGCACAGGTCGACGTCATTGACAAGTCGGCCGCCCGGCAGCTCGCCGCCCGCAACCCGGCCCTCGACGGCGCCATCCCCATGGCCATCTTTGACATTGCGCGCAAGCAGGCCTTTTACCAGGCCGACGTCGCCGAGCGCTTCTTCCTCATGTTCGCCGCGTTCCGCCAGCTGCCCGTCTACGCGCGCGTCGCGCAGCACGTCCTCGACGCGCTCGCCGCGCAGTTCCCCGCGGACCCGGCCACGGCCAGCTGCCTCGTCCGCGCGCCCATTGCCGGCGTCAGCCCGCGCACGGCCGACTTCCCCCGCGGCCTGCGCGAGGCGCTACCGCGCCTCACCGAGCAGCTCGCCGCGACGACGGATCGCGCCGCGCTGGTGCGCAAGACGGAGGCGTGGATCGACGAGTGCCTGGCGGTCGAGGGACTGGATGAAGGCATCAAGACGGTGCTGGAGCACACAAGGAGCAGCCTCACCGAAGAGGCGCAGTGATTGGCTGGAGCCTGAATATATACAATGCATCTCGTTGACAAATATGTCGGTTCTCTTTTTCGGTGTACGGTGTGTGTGTTGCATTTTGCCACCATGGGAGTTCTTTGTTTGTATGCACATTATTATTGAACTATTTATATAAAATGCAAGATATGAAAGAAAACCATTGATGCAAAGGTGAATTGTTCTTTCCAACAATAAAAGCAACAACGCCAAAAGTTGTAATGATGCCTTGTTTCCCACCGCCAATCCGTTCCAATTGCCGTCATCTCTAACCAAAAAAACGCCAGTATGAACCTCGTCACGTCATCATCCACATTTCTTCTACATGGCCTCGCTGAAACGAGTGGCTACG
Source organism: Samsoniella hepiali (assembly GCA_001455915.2). Taxonomy (NCBI): domain Eukaryota; kingdom Fungi; phylum Ascomycota; class Sordariomycetes; order Hypocreales; family Cordycipitaceae; genus Samsoniella; species Samsoniella hepiali. The sequence continues at coordinate 1,388,185 of LNDK02000055.1, forward strand.
TCTGACAGCATCCGCAGGCCGTAAAACTTGGCCACGCGGCGAATGACAGCAAGCTTGCGGCCAATCTCCTCCCTAGACACCGTCACCTTCCATTCACCACTGCAGGTGCAGTGCTCCATAAACTCATTCATCCGCAGTGCACCGCAGCGCGCGCACTTGAGATCCTGCGTGGTCCATTCGACCGTCCAGCTCTCCACCATGGCCAGCAGCCGCTCCTCGATCGTCACGCGATCGTACTCGGCACCGCAAAAGGGGCAGTTCCAACCAGCGCCGTTGGCACCATTGCCTGCACTGAGAAGGTCCTCATCCCGGCAAAAGTCCAAATCGCGCGCCATGGTACAGCTATCGCACGAGAGCTGGGGCAGCTTTAGACTCTCGGATGGATTCGCAAAGGTACCTTCCTTGGAAAACTCGCGCACTTCGAAGAGCGCGAGAAGCTCTTTGCGCAAAAGTCGTGCCTCAAGAGTAATGTTCTTGTCGAGAGAAAGAATCTGCATGAGAGACTTGACGAGCTCGAGGATTGCATTGCGTGGGCGCAAATGTGACCCCGGTAGGTCGGGGAATGAATAGTCTCCAGCAAGCTCTGGATGCAGCAGCTCTCGCTTCTGTTGCGCGATCAAGCCGGATATGGCCTTCTTGAGAGGCTTCTCGTAGCCTTTCCCAAGAATAATCTGGCCTTCTTCCTTCTCATCATTGCGCTTTGGCAGCTGTGTTAGTCGAGGTGTCGAGTCTGGGTTATTGGTTGCTTGGCGCTTCAGACCGTGCATGAGTTGGATAAATTCAATGACCCATGTCTGGAAGCTAGGCTCTAACCGCTTTGGCAAGAAAGTGGCCATTTGCCAGTGCATGATTGTTTCCAAGGGCTGCTCATCAGCCTCGACGACCTCTTGGCATGCTTTGCCACCATAGTTGAACTCATCGTACCAGACCAAGTAGTCCCAGTATTCCTTGATCTCCAAATCGATAAAGTGGAACAGCGGCTTGCTCTTGATGGACTTGATGATGTACTGACTATAAGCAAAGGCGTTTCCAACTTCGGCTTTGGTAGTCTGCAGAATCAGTCGGTTGGCGTTGGCAAACACAACCTGGGAGCCGACGCGGCGAAAATCGCCCATCAGTTGCTGGAATGCCTTTTTCGACATCATCTGTACATAATAGTGCAGAGCACGGTCGTACATAAAAGAGTCTGGATTCTCGACCCAGCGAACCAGATGCTGAACTAGGACGTCTGCCATGGTGCTGCCTCGGCAGGCCTCAGCCCACCAAGCCTTTACCATTTCACGTAAAACTAGGACACCTGCATTAGAAAATGCATTCTCAGACGCCAAGCTGTCCGAGCCATCTGCAGAAGGGTTGAATGACACCGAATCCGCACCCTCGAGATCGTTGACCAGGGATGAGGTCAAAATGGTATTGATAGCGAGGTTGCGAACATCCAAATCGATACAGACAGACGAGTATGTGCCAGGATTGTTGACATTTGGCATCTTGACAACATCAAGAGGCCCAACCAGGTCGTCCCTTTCGTGGCCTGCATGGTCGGGGCGAGGGCCAGGCGACCACCAGAGCACAATGTTGTTTGCTTGCAGCCGCCTTGCATACGCAATGTCAATCAAGTAGCGAGGATCATCTCGCTCCAAGTTGCACAGTGGTACATCGCCATAGCGAGCGAGAGCTGTGAGATGCAGAATCCAGGAGCCAAGGCCAAGGTAGTGTCCAACAAGACGTCTGGCGACAACAGCTTGCCAGCCCAGCGGAGGCAGCGAGCTATCCGACGCATCATACTTGAGAGGTAGAACGGGAAACTCTCCTAACACAGGAACATCGTGGACTAGCAAGTTGCGCTGCGAAGACTGAATGACCATCATCTGTGGACGATGCTCATCCTTGCGCATCTGCTTAATGACATCCCCAATTTCAAGATGAGCTTTGCGTCTCGTAGTCACCTGCGTAATCTTGAAATTGACCTTTTCTTGGTACGTAAAGCAGTCTTGCCAGTTGGTGCCAGCCGCCTCTTCCGCTCGCTTTGAAAGCATCTCAGAGTACATGCGTGTGATGTTGGGCAGGTCCTGTCCAGAGTCGCGATTTTTCTGCAGAATGATAACCTTGGCCTGGTCCGAAGTAGTCGAGAAGATGCCAAAGATTTGACGATCACCAGCGGTGATATGAGAGACGTAAATGTAGGCCAGCGGCGATGAATCGAGGTATGTTTTTGCCTTGGCAGGTCGCTTTAGGCCACCAAGATCAAAGCCATGCTCTAGACCGTTGCCTAGTACAGCATTTTGCTGCTCATCAATCGTACAGAGGTTGCCCAGACGAAGCACAGCGCGAATGTTAAGAGGAATTTGCTTCTCATAGACACCTTCAACGCTGGGATGATTAAACAAGAGGGAAAATTTGGCTGCCTCGTTGTAATAGTTGTCTTCGGCAACAGTGAGTTTGAACAGATGAGTAGATGGATGGCCGTTGGGCAAGGTGTAATTGACCTGCTCAACTTCACACCCCTCAATCTCAACATCGGGAAGATCCTTGCCGCGCAGGTTGAGGAATACTTGTCGGGGAACACGGACCTTCAGCGTATGGATCTTGGCATCGATGAGGACAAAAGCTGTTACGATACCGGGAGTTTCGGCTGCGCGAAGCTGAAGTAGCTGCCATGTGTTCATAAAGGTCAAGTGTGCTTGCTTCATAAAAGTTTGCTGAATGTTGCTTCCAGCATTTCCTCTTCTTTCACCAAATAGTTGGCGGCGGCGGACGCGGGCCTGTTTTTGAAGCTTCCACTTCTTTTTCTGGTACTCTAAAAAGCCCACGTAGTCGTCTGACGAACCAGGCATAGTCTTTGGTAAGGCTGCCATTGGGTCGGCATTCTCAACGGGTTCCGGTGATTTGCGCTTCTGTGAGGTAGGAGCCGGCTGCGAGGATGCAATGGCTGCATTGACCGGCTTTGGCTTCAGCAGCTTAGCGCCGTAGTCTTCCATGTCATCCATGCGAGGGCCGTTGAGGTTTGTGATATCGCCAAGAGGCTCTTTTTGAAATACATCGGTGAGCTTCCTTTGTTTCAGCTTATCGTCCTTGATGTTGATTCGTCGTTGGAGCCACTCAGGATGGGCCACACGCGGCACAGGATTGCGAACTTTTTGCAGCGCAGCCGGAATTGTAATGAGCTTCTGAATAACGGATCCCAATCGCTCGAGATAGTAGTCCCAGTCCAAAAGGGCACGGGGATCTGTATCCGCAGGCTCCTCCTTCAGCCACTTCTTCAGGTATGTACGCTTGACAGATTCTTCAGCAGAGAAGATAGCGACTGGAACAGCTCTTTCAGTAACGGGAGCATTCCTGGGGCGGGAGCAGATAATGAATTTGCAGTTCAATCCCTTGTCTTTAACCATCTGCTCTCCCAAGAAATCGGCCAAACGCTTCGCAGTAGTGATACTCGTTGACTTCTGAGTTCCATATTCCTCCAGTGTTTTTGACATGCTTCGGTTTTCGGAAATCAGCTCCATCAGTTCTTCGTCCGCTAGAGTCGACCCTTTGCTGTGCAAGACATCCAGCCACTTGTTGGCCACTTTTGCTACTGCTGCGTAGCACTGTGCCAGATCCTCGCCTTCAAGAAAAAATTTGAACACCTGTTGCTGGAAGATTTTGATGAGCTTTAGCTCACCGCGTCTCTTTAGCTCGAAACCCTTCAATTCCGCAAGACTGCCGTCATCGTTGAAGACGGCATATCGCTTCTTCAAGTTCTTATCCGCTTCCTTCGAAGTGGGCAGAACCATGGCCTTGTAGGGGCCATCGACTTCGAAAAAGATGGAGTTGTCGCTGTGAGTCTCGTACTTGAATGTCTTCTGATCCGCAAGCGTCTGATATTGGTGATTTGTGAACTTGTCGTGGACCAAATGGTTCAACATAACACAAGGGTATGAAATGTTGAGTTTCTTGCCATTCTTAAGCTTGAAAGAAAAGTTTTCTGGAAACGTAGCGGGAAGCATGCACCAAATACCATCCGTATCCAGTTCCAGGGGTCGGCCAAGCCGCTCAACCAGCTGTCTGGCAAGTTGAATGATGGTGGCTCCAGTCAAACACGTAACACCAGCCATTTCCAAGGAGTACCAGCGAGAGCCCTTTCTCATAACATAGCCATAAAATGAGTTCAAAATAACCTTATGCGCAAGCTGCAGCGAGTCGTACAAGATAATCATCTTCTTTGCCGCCTCGACTTCGGTTGCTGATGCTCCGGAGGATTTTAACGAATCAGTCTTTCCTTTCCACACCTTTGCTTGGCCTTTGTAGTCGTATCGTCGGTCACGGAAATCACGGACAGTGTTAATGTAGAATGGGTTCTCTCTCTGGCAAATGATGGCCTCTCGGACAATAGTCGTGGAATCGTGAATCTTGTGGTAAACCTTTTGCGAAAAGATTTGCAGTCGCTTCCTGACTAGGGTGGCCTTTTCATCTGCTGAAAGCTCTTGGAATGTCCTCATTGGCGAATTGGGGTATTTGCCAGGGAACTTCTCGTTCTCTAGAGTATTTCTGATCATGTTGTACTCGTCACGCTTGGCAGGTAGGTATTCACCTCGCCATGCCCAAGGCATTCGTCTGTCGCAAGTTTTGCCAGGTCGGTTGAAATCACATGCAGCACAATCGGACTCCGTAATCATGGAATCAGGCTGCAGACGATTTGTTGTCATAATGTTGGGATACATGGAGGCGACATCCAGATGGTAGATAAGTGGCCGTTCATGTCGATTGGGTGTCTCTTTTAACAGGTTGAGCTTTTCCAGAATCTGCGCTTTGACTTCATCGTAGTTTTCAACGTCATCGAGAGACTTCTTTTCCTCGACAGTAATGACAAATTTCAGCGCGGCGTCTATGTCTTTGATCAACTCTTCAACTGCACCAGTGTCAACAGAAAAGTCGACAGGAATATCGGCACGGAAGACACCGGCCTCAATACTCTCGACGTGACCACCGACATAAGTCTCCGAGTCAAGCAAATGACCGTCCCAGAACGCTTCCTTTGGCGCAATATGTTTGTTTGGCAGTACAATTTCCCTTTGGTACGCTTGCACCATGAGCAGCATTTCGCAAAGTGTTCCCGTTCCTTTTCGCAGCGTATCATCGCCACCCAAAGGTAAAATCGTGCACAGCGAGAAAATGAAGGGGTGCACGTACTTCATGTACAAATAGTATGTGGCCACGGCATCGGAAACAGAGTATTCGGCAAGCGTCTGGGGCCGTTCGATAGCGTATGGCGTCATGAGTTCGGGGTCAAGCTCATCGGGGTCGTAACCGAGCTTCGCAACGGTGACTGCCTTCAAACCACGAGAGCCCTGGGGTAGATAAGAATCTCGATTCACCCAGTGGAAGCAGTCCATATGGACACCGTAGTTGCATTTGTATTGGTCGTCGGTATCCTTTTTCCAGCCGATTTCTTGGTACATGTCAATGCCATTGACGCTAGCTCTGGCTTCAACAAAGGGCCAATCGAAAAAATCACCGTTGTAGGTTGCGATGACAGTGGGCCGGGCCTCTTTTATATGAAGAAAGAAACGCTCTAGAACTGCCTTTTCGTCTGGTTCGTTGAAAATCATGAATGGTCCGGGGTATTCGGGCTTGGGCGTATATTCAAAGTCACCAATGTCTTCCGAGATAATTTCGCGGTTGGTGATGAGGAATCCTTGGCCATCAATCATGTATGAAATCATCATGACCTGGTCGATCGTGGCGTCTGGGAATTTGAGAGGAAGTTTTGTTGTTTCAATATCGAACGCAAGAACAACAGGGTCTGCGGGTAGTGATCTCTCCGCGTTTGGAAGGATCTTTGTGACGCCGTGCTTTGCCTCCACGAAATACCACTTTCCAACTCGGATGTCTAACAAAGTGTGAGTTTTGAAGCAACGCACGATTTGGGTCATGCCATACCTAGGTCTATCATTACTCGTACATGGTACGGGACATCATACTCGCGCAAGTCGACGATGTAGTCGCTGGCGTCGGAGTAGGAATTTGCCGCGTGTCGTTCGTCGTCTTGCACATCGTCGAACAAGTCGAAGTTGCCGTTTCCGTTGGCACTGTAAGCACCCGATATTAGCGACAGCCTCTAGATCTCACTGGAAGCGTACTCACGTAGCAACTTCGGCGTAGGCGTCCATGGCGCTCATGTTCTTTTTGTTCTTCTCTGCGATAGGCATGATGTCTTTTCTCGCGGCCATCAAGTCGCTGACGTTGGCAAAGTTGAGCTGGATATATGTGCGACGATATCCGAGCAAGTGGTTGGGCATGCTCAGGTCATCCTTTTCTACTCGCCGCATTGACTTAATGACGCCGCCACCAGGGACTCTCTTCACCCATTCTTCGACTTCGGACTCATGACCGCGCTTCACGGCGATGAGGAAGTATGGGTCGTATTCGATGGTTGCCTTGAAAGTCGAGCCGTCGTGCTCAATAAAGTAGCAGTCGAGTGCAGCTCGTCCGGCAGGCAGCCTCTCGTCTTCTATAGCAGTGGGCTGTACGTTAACAAGCCAGCCCTCTTTTCTTCTGCCGCTCTCGTAACGGGCAAAGCCCATGTTTTCGTCAATGGTTTGCGCCAGCTTGGTGCGCTCCCATCTTTCGTCTGCAGATGTGCCTTCTGCCCTAGAAGACGCGGCGAATGTTCGCGTTCGTGCGCCATGGTAGGCAGATTTGCCGCCTCGGCGGAAGCCCTTTTGCGGGCGCCGCAGGCTTGTGTTGGGCATTGTGAGGTGGCTTGCCTCGCGGGCCGCCTGGGAAGTTGCGGCTGTCTAGGAGTTGTATAGGCCTATGTCGACATGGGAGGAGAGGAGGCACAGTCGACGAGTAGGCGTATTCGTGGCAATTCGTGGCAATTCGTGATGTAAGCCTTTTCGTTGTCGAATTGAGAGAAAGTGGTACAAGGCTTGGTTCAAGGGCAGAAGAATGGAAGTGTGGCACTAGGCAACGTCAAGACATGGCTATTCTAGGATTGCCCGTCAGAGGGAGAGACGCGTTTTGACGCGTAAAGCGTGACACGCTGCTGGCCAGTCCTTAATGGGCGCCCCACCCATGACAGGATACCACCCACTGTAGACGAACCTGGGGCAAGCTGGAAGTTTGAAAAATCGGTACGTGTTTCGCCGTGTCAATCTATATGGTTTTTGAATTATTTAAATGAATAATTCAGCTAATCTCAGAGAAAAAAGTAGGCCATGACAAAAGGCCCAGAGCTTGTGCTTGCGACATGCGACAAAGTCTACCGGAGACTGACGCGGGTGGAGATCTCTAAATTCTGATAGAAAATTAACAAGAAAAATTCACTAGAAATGTATGATCCTAAATGTTCATGCTAGTTTGGAGGTTGGAGCTCGCCATTTGCATCAAGGTGCAACTGACGTAGGCAGCCTGCAGCGTTGGTAGCTTCCAGTGAAGTGGATCTTCAACTTCGGACCACCTCCAAATCGACGTCAAAATCTACCTCTACTGCTTCTACTCGCTAGATCTTACATACACCGGGCCCCTACAACAATTGAATCGACTGGGAAGCTACACGCACTTGAGCCATCACTTGGACGATTGATTGAAGCTTCGCGACATCAGACATGGCTGGCGACGATCAACCGAATGCGCCACAAGGCCTGACGCTTCCCAACTCCGTCAGTGGCAAGCCTGTCCAGGCCGCCTGGTCTACGCCTCTGCAGCCTGCCGATAACCCCAACGACGAAGCGAGTTCGAAGCAGCGACCCACGATATCGAACGCGGTGGCGAGCATCAAGACGGAGGATTTTGCCAACGTTGCCAGCACACCATGTTCCCGCAACGGCTTCATGACTGGTATTGTCACGGGCGCAGCAGCAGGCGGACTGAAACTCGTGGTGCGAGGTAAGGAAATTACAAAAACAGCAACGACATCATGTCTAGAACATGGCTAACGAGCGGCCGTGGTAGCAAACTGGGTAAGCGCCGCCAACTGGGCTGTCGGAATGTTTGTGGTGGGAGCGGCAGGGTCCTACGAATACTGCCAATACAACAGACGAGTTGAAAAGAGAAACATGAAGCGCGCGGTTGAAGTACATGCTGAAAATCAGCGCACGCAAGCAAAGAAGATGGCAGAGTTAAGGGAACGGGCGCGGAAGCATGAGGAGGAGCGTAAAGCTGCAGAACGAAGATGGTATAAATTTTGGTGATGCGGGAGGCTGTATCAATACGACGAGGGAAACTCCCTGGATTCCAACACCATGTATAATTATGTGTATATTGACAAAATACTAGCAGCGTTGCTGTGCATTCGGCTGTGGCCGTACGAGGAAAGGCAGCGTCTTCCGATGAAACAAGCTGAATTCGCTAGATGGATAGACCTAGAAGAAGCTAAAAAAGACCCCAATACTCAAACAGAAAATCCATATTCCCATCAAAAGTCCGTAAAAGCAATTCCGGATAATAAGAAAAAAACTCCGTCGTGATAAATGTACTCCAAATTTAGAGCAGGCCGGCAAGCGATAAAACCCGACTGTCGCTGCCTTAAACTTCCCGCCATAAAGAAAGATTGACAAAACAAAAAGATTCGTAAGAGTGGCCACTATATAGTGACGGCTATGTTTCGAAGCTCCGAATCGCTGAAACGGACCTTTCTGGGCGAGGCCTTGCCAATGCCCGACGGGGCTGACCCCTCGCGGCGACGCTGGTTTCTTTTCGCGCGCGCTTCGCTTTCCTCTCGCTTTCGGTATTCCGAGATTTGCTGCCGGCGCTTCAGGGAGCGCGCGTGCGCAATTGCGGGCGTAGGTCGGAATCCAATACCGTTTATACCAGTACCGTCGTCGTCCTTGTCGTCGGGGTCATAGACGGTAATTTCGTCCTCGTGCCACGTCAGCGCGGCACGGATCGGATCCACGATGTGTGGCTCTTCATCGTCACTGTCGCTGTCGTTCAAGTCTTGCGACGGATCTCGCTTGAGCTTCAGAGGCGGCGTTCCTCCCCTCCTCGTCGACGAGTCGGCCGACCACGGCTCGCTGGCCTCGTGGCCTTGGACGACAGGGTCCGCCACTGGATCGGGGCTGGTCTCTTTTGACGGGATAGCGACCGCGGCCGGATCTACCGCGTCGGAAACATCGCTCATGGGATGATCTGGTTTCTGGCGCTTGAAAAGAACCTCATCGGCGGCATCGGCGGTTTGCGACGCGGGCATGCCAACCCCGCCCCCACCACTTTGTAGATCCAGTCCCTTGAAGCGATGGGTTACAGATGTTCTAGGACTGCTGCCGCCATCTTCGACAGTGTCTTCCTTGTCGAGGCTGAATGTGAACTTGAGGGGCGTAAGCGGCGCTTCTTGGCCGCGTTTGCGTTTGCTAGGGGTCTGAAACGGGGGCGACGATGAAACCATGATGATGAGCTGTGAGATTCGTCAGGGCTAGCCTGTAACTGGTCACATCACCATTCTCCAGGGTACTGGGAGGGGAGAGATGTCTCGAAAGGCGCTCTAGAGGCGTTAAATTCCCAAGATGACGAAGATTCGAGCTGCACCAAGTGATGCCGAAGGAGTGGGATGGTGATGTTCTGGCAAGATTGGACACACGGGCGCTACTTACCAGATGGTGGGGCGCGGGCGTTGGTATTCAGGCGATGTGCGGGTGAATGAGATGGCGGCGTATTTTTAGAAAGTGGAAAGTGCCGAATATCGGCAGAGCGTGATGAAACTGACTCCAACGCAATAGCCCGGCGCGAGCTGAACGCATATTATATTGCCCGACTCTGGCAACGTCGTGCAAGCCGGAAGGATCCTGGTTCGCTGACAGGCTCGCATGCTGGCATGGCGTGGCCGGCTTACAAAGGAGTTTTGCATCACGTATCGCAAAGCAAACTGAAACCTGCTTTGATCTAGTGCTATAATTCTAGTCATAATCCTAGCTGTTTGACTTCATCTTGGCATGTCATGTCAGTCTATCCCTTGCTAAACAACGGCATGCAGCCGCCCAGACGATTGTGAAAATGTTACAGGCTGTGCAGCCACCTCTCGTGCTTTCAAAATGCAGCCAACTTTAACCGGTCTACTGCAGGAGCATACATGTCAGATGACGAAGGCTTTGTGCGACTGAAACGTGGACCAGCCAGCGGTTGGTGTGGAAGCTACTCCGCACCACCGTGCGAACTAACAGCTCACTAACAAGCTTCCCTTGCCACAAGCCACCCGTCTTTCATCTAAACAATCCATCCTGTCCTGGTGTTTCAACCCTTTCTTTATTTTGCCCTTTATCAACCCACCGGCTGAAACAATCGCATCTTGGCATTGAAGATCATGGCCGCAGACACGGACGCTCCATTCAGCTTTCTGCCGTTGGGTGCTATTATCCAGGCTTTTAAAGTCAAAGGCATCAACATTGTACAGGGCTTCCCCACACAGGAGCTCTACGAGGAGCACAACAGCCCGTATTTCGGAGAAACCATCGGTCGTGTGGCCAACAGGCTCAAGGGCGCACAGCTGGACAGCGTCAACGGCAAGACGTACCCTCTGGCCGCCAACAACAGCGGCAACACACTCCATGGCGGCATCGTCGGCTGGGGCAAGAGAACCTGGAACGGTCCAACGGCAATCGGCGTGCGCCAGATCCCCGGCGTCGACGGCCTTCAAGGTGGCGAGAGTGTCCAGTTCACACTCACAAGCGAGGATGGGGACGAAGGCTTCCCCGGTGCTGTGGACGTCAAGGTGATTTACACGGCCGGCACGCAGCAGATCCAGGGCCAGGAGACCATCGTTTTAGGCATCGAGTACGAGGCGCAGCTTGTCGGCGGTGCGGACGAGACCGTCATCAACATGACAAATCACTCGTACTTTAATCTCAGCGGCGACGAGACCATTGGCGGCACCGAGGTCAGCCTCGGCGCCAGCCAGTACCTCCCCGTCGACGGCACCAGCGTGCCCACGGGTGGACCGACCGCTTTCCCCGGCGTCGAGGTCGGCGAGACAATGACTCTCGGCGCCACGGCGCCCGCGTTTGACAACTGCTTCACGACCACGGCGGACCCGGCCGCGGTGCCCGTGGACACACGCGCGCAGCCGTTGCAGCTGCACCTCGCAGCGTCGCACCCCAAGTCCGGCGTCCACCTGCAGGTGCTCAGCACCGAGCCGTCGTTTCAGTTCTACACGGGCGACTTTACCAACGTGCCAGCCGTCGAGGGTGCCGCGGCGCGCGGCGCGCGGTCCGCGTTTTGCTGCGAGCCGGGCCGCTGGGTGAATGCGGCCAACGTGCCGGCGTGGAAGAGCATGACGCTGCTGAAAACGGGCGAGACATATGGCGCGCGCATTGTGTACAAGGCGTGGGCGGAATAAGAGAACTCCGGTGGCGACTGCTGCGGCATGAAAAGAAAAAAAAGGTAGAATTGAAATATACGACAGTAAATGCTTGATGTCATAGAGCCGTCCAATAGTTCCGACATTTGCTTTAAAACAAATTGCCTCCAAACGCCTTCCATATTATCTCTGTACGCCGTCCGACATTTTTATATATGGAAAACAAATCACTTAATCAGAATCGCTGTCGTCACCCAGAAAAGCCAAATCCGCATGCGCTCTGCGCCTCCTCGCCGCAAAGCTGACATCCTCATCATCGTCCTCTTTGCCGGTTCCGTTGTGCTCCTCGTCCTCACCTCCATCATCGTCACCAGCCTCGTGGTGGTCATTCCCATTCTCCGCATCGCTGCCGTCGCTCTCGGCCAGCTTGGCGCCACGGCTTTTGTGGCGGCTCTTGCGCCCGCCCGCGTCCATGCCCCAGAGGCGGTTCATCTCCTGCGCCGCCTCGGCGTCGGCCAAGAGCTCGCGCGTCTCCTTGATCTCCCGAGCCTTGGCCTCGGAGAAGCGGCCCTCCATGCCAATGTCGGCGAGCATCGCCTTCAGGTGCCGAATCTTGGCCCGCGCGTCGTCGCAGTCCTTGAGCTCGTGGTGCCAGAGCTTGCGCACGCCGCACTTGTTCAGCTGGCCTTGCAGCTTCTTGATCTCGGCCTCTAAGGGGTCAGACGGCTCTGCTGCGGTGCTGGTCTTTTTGGCCGCGGACTTGATGGGTTTCGAGGCCTTGGGAGCCTTTTGACCTGGCTCCTTCTTTGTCTTCTTGCGCTTCGAAGTAGCTGGCTCATCAATGACATCCGAGTATTCTTCTTCTTCATTAACAATAGGGTCTGGCGATTTCGATTCGGATTTGGGTTTCTTGTTGGACTCGGCTTCGCCATCTAGATCGTCATCGTTGGAAGGCTCGGCTGTAGTGCGCTTTCGTTTTCGGTCTGGTGAGGAAGAACCCGTCGCGTCCTCCTTTGAGTCCTCGGCCTTTGGCTCCTTCTTTTTGGGCGCTTTCGGGGTCTTCTTCTTCTCCTCGGGAGTCCAGCCGTCTAGCAATTTGCCCTGTCGCATGTAGTGTGAGAGCTGGTGATTCCGTCAATGGTGGTAACAGACATTTCAAGACTCACGACATATTCCTTGATGACTTCCTTGCTCTTTTGCTTCCAGTCTTCACCCGAAAAGAAATCCTCTTCAAGACCCAGCTTTTCCTCAACGTGGTGGCGTACTTTGTTGACGGACGTTGTATCTGGTTCAAGCTTGAAGACGTCGCAAGTACCTTCGATGAGGGCTTCCTTGAGCGCTTTGGCAGATGGTGCCATTGTGTGCTATTTCACAATTCCTAGATGCGGGCTAAAGTTGCGAATTTTCGCACTGCATCAATCATGGACGCGAGGTTGCTGTTTGTTGCGTGAAGCTTGTAGCGCGGTGCGACGCGGTTTGCGGGAGCATCGCAACTTGACCTTTGCGCCGCATCAACAGGGCGTTTTAGTAGGCCTTGGCGGGCATCGGCACTGGCAGCTCGCTGAAGGCCGTTTTCAGCGGCAGGCCTAGGCGACCAATCAGCGGCTCGACTTGCCTCAGGACACAGCTGGCAGAATGCGCCACGAAAAAAGATGTAAATAGAAAAACAGCATGGTGCAGAATAGAATAAAAAGTCAACGCAATGTTTCAAGTTTGCTAACCCATTGAACCGGGCGCTGCTAGCCAATGCGCTGACGCTTCCTCGTCTGTAGGCTGCCTTGGCTTGATTTCTCGCCACCGTTTTTCAAGCCTCAACTTTCTTTGCTCCAGCACATCCGCCACCATGTCAGCATCACTCGCCGCAGAATGCAATGAAATCAAAGAGTGAGTATTAATGTACCAGGATGTCGAATTACCGATGCTAATTTAGCTCAGGCGCTACGATACATGCTTCTTGAAATGGTATAGCGAAAGTGAGCTGCGTCTGACGTCCAGATTGGAGACGAGAAGGGTGTCGCTAATGGCGTGCAGAGTATCTTCGGGGCGCCGAAAAGGACAACAAAGAGTGCGAGCCTCTTTTTAAGCAGTATCAGCATTGCCTAGGTGTACGTATCGGGCTCTCTCTGATGGTGGGTGATGGCTGACCAGACATAGGTGGCGTTGAAGCAGCGCGGGATTGACAAGCTGCTGGACGAAGCCCGGGAAGACAACAAAGAGAACGACGCACGATTGACGCAACCAAAGAGTATGATCATCTCTAGAGCCTAAACACCTTCTTTACTAACTCCGTGCAGGGTGATTTAGTCCAGATATACTAGCATTTTACGGCGTTTGGGGGCTTTTGCCAATGGACTTGCGAGCTCGGCACGACAGGCTGCTGCTCGGCCATTTCTTCTCTCCGCTCGTTGGATAGAGAGACCAATATATTGGTTTTATTTCCGCACAATATATAAATAATTGCGCATGCAATCTCTGTTTTCAGTGACTGCGGATCATAGCTACTCTCCCTTTTTTTGCGTCGGAGTCGGCGCAACGGAAAGGAGGACGCTAATACTGCTAATGAACGTGACCAAGCACAGCTGCATTGGTCCCAGACAGTGCTTCATATGTTTATGCTGCACGCGTCTCTGCAAACTGCAGATATGTTCGTGAACTAGATTGATGATAATAATTGCTACATTAAACAAACTTTGCATTCACTGCATAAGCCATTTTGCACTGGCCATGCGCCGCTCTGAGAACCGACTGACCCGCTTTTCAGTTCACCGTAGCGGCATCGCGTTCTCCTGCCTGCCGCTAACGAGATGTCGCTAATTTATCACAGGTACCTACCTGTAGATCAGATCAGTGGGCAGCGCAGCTCTCTGCAACTTCTTTGCGCCTCATTGAGCTCTCCCGACTCCGTCCCGGCCAGGAAAGGACAACTGCTTGTCCCATCTGCCAAGTCCTCGACCAGCTTTCGACCGACGACCAACTGCCTCCACGGCCAGGAGACTCCTCCCCTCGATCTCGCGCGCGACTCCTTTCCCCTCTGTCCACGGAATGCAGTGCCAGCAGTAGCAAAGGCAAAGCTCTATGCACCCATTCTCTATCCTCACCCTCGGCATCTTTGTAGCTGGCTACACTACTGCGCGCTGGGACCTCGTCACTCGCTTGTATGAGCTTGCCATTTTTGCCTGGGAATATCAAGTTGCCGTACGTTGCATTGGGAGCTTGTCCCCCCTCTTCCCCGCGCACCAGCGGACAGTTCTCAGATGTTGTGATAAACTGACATGGCGGTGATCCCTTCACAGGTTCGCGCTGCCAAGGGTGCCATTGCATTGACTGCTCTCTTCTTCATCGTCGTTTTACCAGTCTATCTCCTGGCCAAAAAAGAGACGCATCTTGTAGGTGTGGCCCGCCGTACAGACCCCCGACTGCGAGCTAATTACTTTGCGCAGCATCCAAGGCAACCCGGAATTGCCGTGTCAGCTCGAGAACAGCTTCGACGCCGAGGCTCGTTCTGAATACAACCGGACGGACAACGACAACCTGCGTCTGTTTATTGACCGACAGCACCCTTGTCATGGTGGAACATGATGGTTTGATGCGCGTGTTTTGGCCGACAGACATTCGCTTGTCCGATCGCCCGGGTGTAGTCGTTGGCTGGCGCAATTCAACCCTCGATGTATTCGTCGTTGCAGTTTTAGACGACGTTGATGTGAGTGGCAAAGCCAAGACATGCCTTGGACGCAGCACGACTGACCCTCTCTACTAGCCTCGCAATGTCGAAATACACCTCAGATCCAACACCTTCTTCCGGAGCGGTCCTCATTCTCCCAGCCGCATTTACGAACTATGCGGCCACTCCTCCATGCACGTACTCGGCCTTTCGAACGCAGCCAATTACGCCTTGATCGATCCGTCATGGGTCTGCGCTACGACCAGTGCCTCCCGCGAGCCTCGAATTACTTGTGCCAAGGCTTCCAGTGTGCAGTTGATTCTATACGACCGACCACGACCAAAAGGCATGCAATACATCTCTCTCAATCCGATATCGCTGGCTTTGGGTGACAAATGGTATGCCTTGGATGACGGCAAAGCCGATGGGTCAGAAGGCGAGGAAGAACGTCGCGAGAAGAAAAATCAGGAGGCCAGGCTCAAGCTGGTAAACAAGCTCAAGCAGCACTCCATTGTTAATCGGCTCGCTTCCGCTAGAGACAAGGCACTCGACAAAGTCGTCCACCAAGTCAATTGGTCCTGGGAGCTTGAGCAGACGTTGCAAAAGAATGTGGGCAAACTTGGCCCACGCCCCAAGCGAAGCCTCAGTGTGTCCGAGAGGGTTGTCGAATCCACGGCGGCGGTGCGCAACTACATTCTCATGCAACTGTGGAATGCTTTTGTCGTCTACGTCTTTCCCATAATCCGAAAGGGATTTGTGATGCTGTTATTCATTCATCGTGCCATGGCGGAGATGCTCCTCACTGTCCTCGAGTTTCGCATCAAGCCAGGATATGCAGCGCTCAAAGACGTGTCCGCCACTGCACAACAAATCGAAATCCGCCTGCTGCAGTTTTGCTACTGGCCCATGCAGTATATTACGCTGCGACAGCGCAAAACAGACTGGGCTAGTGTGACCACGAGCCACCCGGATTATATTCGTTTCTACAATAGTCTTTGGCTTGTTGCCAATGACGTTATTATTGGAATTGCTATTGGGTCCTATATTATCGAAAATGCGGATTGGGTGTCCATGCAGATTAACGATTTGCTGCGCGTCTACACGGTGGATGCGTTGCAAAGTAGTATTTCTTGGCTCATGGGATGGCCGGCTGGTCTTAAGCTCAATGGCGAGCTGGCGAGCTTCTTGGGTGCGCTGTTTCTTTGGGTGATAACATATTGGTCTAGTAAGTCTGTCTGCAAGAAGTTTTCTCCCTATTACTAACATTTTATCTTAGACTGCATCGATGCCCTCGCCCCAGCACTGCCGAACCTTGTCTGGTTCATCGGCTTCTCTTCGTTTGCCGGCGCCAGTATGCCTTTGGCCATGCTCTCAGATATGCTTTCAGCCCTGACGATCCACATCTATTCGTTTTATCTTGCGTCAGCTCGTATATATCACTGGCAGCTGACGATTTTGCAATCCCTTTTCCACCTCTTCCGCGGAAAGAAGCACAATGTCCTACGCAACCGTATCGATTCCTGCGACTACGATCTCGACCAACTTCTTGTCGGCACGATTTTGTTCACGCTCCTCTCTTTCTTGCTCCCAACTGTTGGCGTCTTTTACCTCAACTTTGCCATTGCCCGGATGGTGATTATTTCGATGAAAGCAGGGTTCGATACATTGCTCTCTTGTCTGAACCATTTCCCCTTATTCGCCCTTATGCTAAGAGTCAAAGACTCAAGGCGACTACCTGGTAAGAGCAAAGGGAATCGATCGCGTGTAGCACATGCTAACACGCTCTGCAGGTGGCATCCGATTCGAATTGCGTGATGCTCCCGATAATAAAACCCTTAAACTTAATGTTAATGAACCTCCAACCTCGGTCATTTACCTCAAGGTATGTTGCTATAACTTCGATCATAATGCGTATTCTCTAACACGATTCATTATAGTCGGTGCCTCTTTCATTCAAGGCCATGTTCAATCAATACTTTCAGATGGCCGAGCGAATCCGCAAACACTATCTCTCACCGCGCGTTTTTCTATGCCTATTGACAGGGCAGTTTGTGCCGCCTATCAACCGGCGCAATCTGTACAGTCTGCAATATAGCATGCTCCCAGCTCGTCGAGCCACCATGTGGGAAATGTGGCGAGCGCTGAACGCGGAGACGCCGCAAAAGAAGCCATTTCAGCTTCCGAATATACCGCAACTGACAAACGGGGGCGGCCGGCGGGGGGCCACAAATGGCCGACTTAGAGTGCCTAATTAATGTACATGATGGAACTAATCGAAACAAAACTATAGAGGAGACGTCTGACGTGTGCGACTGCACGTATGTTGATGTTACAAATATGCTGGTATAGACTAGAGAGTAGCTTGGCTCGCTATGCACAAGACGCGAACCATGCAAATATGAAGTCATTAAGTCGGTCCTAAGGTGCCTAAACTAGTGATCCAACGTTGCCTAACCGATGCCATAGACATGTTTATCCGGAGCTTAAACTGCGTTGGGTATTGCAGGCAGCTAAATAAGAGGCACCTTGAAAAGGAGGGGCACGCCCAACCCAAAAGGTGGGGTCGGTCTCGCGACCTCTACTGAAAAGCTTCGGCTGGTTCCTTTCGAAGCTGCCTTGGTAACTTCATCAATACATTATCATTCTTTTTTTATTTTCATCACATATTTGGTTTGCGTACCTTTCTTGGATCGTGATACCTTGTGTGATAAGCAGCGCTCCAATTTGTGTCTCTACTACCGCCAGGCCTACTAATACGAACGAGCCCGAAGCTTTTCCAAGCTGAGTGTTTCTTTGCGAAGCCCAGCGTAGACAAGCAATATTCTTGATTCACCATGTCTGCCGGTACAGATCCCAAGCAGCGCTTCCACAGGTCGTTCCTAGACCATGTTGCTGGTACGTATTTCTTCATTCCACCGCGCGGGTCGGACGCTAATTGGGTGCCGTCACACGCAGTACTTCAGGATCAAATTGAGGAGCTGAAGTCCATCTCTACTGTGGCAGGAGAACGTCAGGAGGCCATCGATCACATTCTTGCAGGCATTTCGAAGCTTCAAAATGAAGTGGCTGATGTCGCCGACACGACTCCTGCGTATGATCGCAAGCAATATTCAGAGGTAAAAACACGGCATAATGTTTCTTGAACTTGAGCCTCATGGTGGAAACTGACAATTGTAATATGGTAGACGATAAAGGGCCTTCAAGAGAAGCTTAGCGATACTACCGCCGCACTCGCGCCCAAGTCTCGATTTCAGTTCAAGCGCACAGCAAAGCATGTCGACATGGGAGCTCCGGAGAACGACCCTCGTCTACTCTCAGGAACCTACTCACGAAACCAGCACCAGCCTACTGTTCCACCGGGCATGCCCAGGCTAGGCGACGAGGCTGACGATGAGCTGAGGGAGCTGCCCTCTGAGAGAGACTACAACGCGGAGTTGTCCAGGCCCAGTGCGTCTTCAATCCGCAAGCCTAGCTTCTCTGCAGCCAAGACGATTGGCATATCCAACCAGACCGGCCTGCACATCATACTGCCCTCGTCTGCGGCTATGGCCACGGCGTCCGGGAGCTTGACCGACCTGACGGGCTGCATCGTGGACATGTCGATACCCACGTCGCAGGGTCATGCGTTCCCGGGCCTTGCTATGCGTGCCATCAAGAAGAGCCTGATTGTGGCTGGCCGTGTGGCCGGACCGGTCCACATGACTGGCATCAGCGACAGCATCCTGGTGCTGGTGGCGCACCAGGTACGCATCCATGACTGCAAGAATGTGGATATATACCTGCACTGTACGACTCACCCCATCATTGAAGACTGCTCGGGAATGCGATTTGCTCCGCTGCCAGCATGCTACGTAAGTTGTTTTACATGAGGACTTTCCTTGGCGGAATGAGCCGACTAACGACTGGCTAGATGACGGAAGCGGACAGGGCCGCTGAGAATCAATGGGACCGGGTCGACGACTTCAAGTGGCTCAAGGCTGGCCACAGCCCTAATTGGACAACAATGAGCGAGGTGCAGATTCTCAGCGACGAGATCTGGACAAAGGTCGTGCCAGGACGACCTGGCGCGAGTGTAGATGAGACTTTGGCCAAGGTTGGCATTTCACCAAGGTGATTTTCTTGTGTTAGATAGCGCGAAAGCGTTGTAATTCAGAACTTTGTGTGTCAAACTCGATTAATCAAAACTCATGAAGCGCCCCCGTCTTAAGATTGATTCCGTAGCAGGCCTTTCCCTAGGCTTCTGTCCGTAACGCCATACCATGCATTTGTATGATTTCATGCATTATCCCGAAAAAAGAAAACACTCCTCGCACAGTCGATTTACATTTCCATCTTGTCGCCGTCCTTGCCGAAGCGTAGGCCGTCGTCACGCAAACGGTCTAGCAGGGCGCGCTGCGTGACGATGCGCGCCTCGAGCTCGACAATCTCGCGGCGCTGCTCCGCGGCGGTGCGGTCCATGTCGGGGAGGGCGCGCACTTCGGCGCGGGCGTGCTGCAGCTTGTGCTTGAGCGCGTCGGTCGCGCCGGGAACGTCCTTGAAGGAGAGCGGCTGGCCGCCGGCAATGGCGGCGGCGGTGCTGCTGGGCGTGGCGCCGGTCGCGAGCCCTGCTGAGGACTGGATGCTGGTGCGGACCTTGGCGAGCACGATGGCGAGCTCGGAGAGGGCATCGAGGCTGTCGGGGGAGAGGGTCGGCGGCAAGGCCAGGGATTGCACGTCGGCGGCCATGGTTTTGGGGGTTTGTGTTTGTGTCTTTTGGTGGTTTTGATTTTGGATGATGCGAGAGCTCTTCGGGTAGGTAGCTAGCGTACAGTGCTAGTTAGACAGTACATTCGTGGCACCAAGGAAGCGACAAGTAAGTAATCGGTGGCTGCTGTAGTTGCAGGGATTGCAATAAGCTGAATGGAATAAAGACGACAAGGGCGATAAACTATGAATATGGGATGACACCAATAATATCAGAACAATCGTTGCATCTTTTTTTAGCCTCTTTTCCACAGTGCTTCTAACTGGCACCGCAACAAATAGCTTCAGCACGTTTTAGCAGCTGACACAGTACATCCTCCACCATGACGCGCAGCTGCAGACACTGTTTCAGTGCCCCCAGTCAGACAGTACAGGCGGAGCTTAGTTCCAGCGATAAGCCGATGCAGTGAAATCACGCAGATAAGATACTTCATCCCAGTAACTTTTTTCTTTGTTCCTTTCCCTGTTCAATTCCTCCAAATAACCTCGTTTCGCCGCTGGTTGCTCCTTTTTACTCCTATAATCCTATACATCTGCCGCCGTTCAACATGTCTGCCCCTGTCAAGACAGAGCAAAAGGCTTGTCTGAGTACGTTTTCCTCTCCCACTTCGAGCAGCCCCTCCAACCCAACGTTGCCCCGCCATCGTCACCATCGCGACGAAGCAGCGTCCTCGCTTCTGCACCCATTGCGAGCACCAGCGCGATCAGGCCGAGCCATGACGAGGTCATCATCTCTTCCTCGCTCCAAGTCCATGCCTGCCGTGGCTGGCCCGTCCGCCGAGCCGCGCAGCCCCAGCAAGCCACGGCTGGACACTGTGCTTCTCTGCTGCTACATTCTCGTCTACGCTGAACTCGCCTGGCTAATCATGTTTCTTCTCCGTGCAAACAGTCGTCATTGACGGTTGGGGTGTTCCCTCCGAGGAGAGCCCCAAGGACGGCGATGCCATCACCAATGCCAAAACCCCGGTCATGGACGAGCTCTACAAGAGCGCCACCGGCTACACCGAGCTCGAGGCCTCGTCGCTGGCCGTCGGCCTGCCTGAGGGCCTCATGGGCAACTCCGAAGTCGGCCATCTCAATATTGGCGCCGGCCGCGTCGTCTGGCAAGACGTTGTACGCATCGATCAAACAGTCAAGAAGGACGAGTTTAAAGACAACGACGTCATTAAGAAGACCTTTGAGGGTGCTGCCAAGAGCAACGGCCGTCTGCATCTTTGCGGTCTTGTTTCCCACGGTGGTGTTGTAAGTTGGAAGCTTGTGCAAATGACAGCTTGACTGTGGTGTTCTAACACAAAATACAGCACTCGAAGCAGACTCACCTGTACGCTCTCCTGAGAGCCGCGAAGAAGTACGAGGTCAAGGAGGTGTTCATTCACTTCTTTGGCGACGGCCGCGACACCGACCCCAAGTCTGGCGCAGGCTACATGCAGGAGCTCGTCGACTACTTGAAGGAGGTTGGCGTTGGTCAGATTGCCACTGTTGTCGGCCGTTACTATGCCATGGACCGCGATAAGCGCTGGGAGCGTGTCGAGCTCGCCCTCAAGGGCATGTGCCTTGGCGAGGGTGAAGCGAGTGAAGACCCCGTTGCTACCCTCAAGGGTCGCTATGAGAAGGGTGGCTCCAAGGACAAGGATGAGTTCCTTACTCCGATCATTGTTGGCGGCGACAATGCTCGCATCAAGGGTGCGCAACAACGAAATTGTATACATGACCTCAGCTAACCAACCCCAGACGACGACACCGTTTTCTTCTTCAACTACCGATCCGACCGTGCTCGCCAGATCACCCAGCTTCTTGGCGACGTTGATCGATCTGTGCTCCCCGACTTCCCCTACCCCAACATCAAGGAGCTCGTCACCATGACACAGTACAAGGGCGACTACCCCTTCGATGTCGCCTTTCAGCCCCAGCGCATGGACAATGTCCTCGCCGAGTGGCTCGGCAAGCAGAACGTTGAGCAGGTCCACATTGCCGAGACGGAGAAGTATGCTCACGTCACCTTTTTCTTCAACGGCGGTGTTGAAAAGGTCTTTCCTCTCGAGGAGCGCGACACGAGCCAGGACCTGGTCCCCTCCAACAAGTCTGTCGCCACCTACGATCTCGCGCCCGAGATGTCTGCCGATGGTGTCGCCGATCAGGTTGTCAAGCGCATGGGCGAGGACCGCTTCCCCTTTGTCATGAACAACTTTGCTCCTCCCGACATGGTGGGCCACACTGGTGACTACGATGCCGCAATCATTGGCTGCGAGGCCACCGACAAGGGCATTGGCAAGATTCTCGAAGGCTGCAAGAAGAGTGGCTATATTCTGTTTGTCACTGCCGACCACGGCAACGCCGAGGAGATGAAGTTTGCCGACGGCAAGCCCAAGACCAGCCACACCACCAACAAGGTGCCGTTCCTGATGGCCAACGCCCCCGAGGGCTGGAGCCTGCGCAAGAGTGGCGGTGTCCTTGGTGACGTTGCCCCCACCATCCTCGCGGCCATGGGTCTGCCCCAGCCCGAGGACATGACTGGCGAGTCCCTTCTGGATAAGGACCTCAAGCGCAGCGCCAATTAGATGTGATGATGATGATGAAATGATGTATTTGATGATTGTGATGGTTGGGAGAGCGGGGAGTCGGGCGTGGTGTGGCGAATTATTAAAAGCAGACACGGAAAAGTTGACACGACATAGAATGAATTGATAGACAAAGATATAGAGAAACTATGAACGATAGACTCTAAAAGTCCAAGTAAGAATATAGGTGAAGAATCTGAATACTGCTATTATTGATCTATTTTCGAAACGATTGAGCTTGTTGGTTCTTGACATTTTACGGTTCCATCGGCTTTTGAGCGGGCACGTTTTGGTCTGCCTCAAAGTGCTTGAGCTCCTCGGCATTGAGATACTTGGGCAGCTGCTCCGCCTGCCACTTTCTCAAGTTGAAGCCTACCCCCTCATGGCTGTAGTCCTTTTCGTTGGCCTGGTCCTTGTGGTACTTGACGCGGATGAAGCTCGACTCGGCCGTCTCGGGGTCGAGGCTCAGCGACAGCATGGAGTTGAGGGTGGCCGTCTTGGGCACGACGGGAAACGTCCACCGGTGCTGGCTCTTGAGCTGGATGAGGCGGGGCTCGTCGCGGACGACCTCGTAGCCGGTGTTCTCGCTGGCGGAGAAGATCTTGGCGAGGCCGAACCACTGGGCGGCAATCTTGTAGCGGTTGTCGGCGTAGCCAAACTGGTCGTCGTAGACGGCGTCGGGCGTGTAGCGCTCGACGCGGGCGACGGTCGGGCGGCACGAGTAGAGCGCCAGGATGTCGTCGACGAGGGCCTGGCGGGCGGGGGAGAGCGGCAGCGACTTGGACGGGTCGGGCGTGAAGTCGGACGAGTCATAGGTCTGGCGGTGCTCGAATTGCGCGCCGGGTGCGGTGGTGGAGGTGGACATGGTGAGGATGGATCGGGGACGCAAGACGCGAGTTGTAGCGAGAGCGGTTCGGAGGACACTCATCTGCGCAATCAAAACCACGGTGATCTTTGCCTCGGACTCTCCATGATCAAAGGCAGCATTTTATATACATCTATCTACGAGAGGGTGACGCATCGGATTTCAGTAATGCACTGCATGACAACACCATGATGCGTCGACATTAGAACAGACTAGTACCCTGCAGGGCTATCGATATGTACGATCGACGTGTCAAGATGAAGATGGCAAGATAGCTTTTGAGAGATCAAGCTCTTGAATCACAGGGTGCAACCCTCACGTGAGGTATTGAGTGTTCCGAAGTGGCAACAAGGCGGTGCAGGGTGCTCGCCACCGCTACCAGGAGCATCGGCTATGGGGCCAGAGAGACGATTTGACGACTACGGCCCGATGTCGAAATAAGGGGACCAGTTCGAAATCGTTACAAGCTGTAGAAATTCATGGAATGGCAGTGCGGGGCCGTGAAAATTCTATGATACAGTGATACCCTGATCGGCATGCCTTTGGTGTGGGGTGTGGTGGTCCGTCAGAAGCGCACATCAGAATACTTGGCATCACGCAGGAGGCGGCGTGTCCGTCTGTTGTAATTTTAGGCCAGCCGATGGCCAAAGCAACGGGCTGCAAGGCACAGGAGAGAGTATTAGTGGCCGCGGGCTAAGGACAGAGTCGTTACGTTGCTCATCTGGCGCGGCGATCGGAGAGACGCTGCTAGGCTATCCGTAGACCGATTGTTATCCGGCGCGTTGGCGGTCAATGATGGGTAGTACAAGACAAAAAGAAAAGATAGGCCAGGGTAGGGCATGCGCAATGTTTGAGTGTGGCGACGTCACCGGTGCGGAACACGATTGCAGAGTTTGTGGTTTTTCGATCCGAGCTCCAGCTGCACAGCTTCCAAGATCGCTAGCTTTTGGATGAAATCGAGCAGAAAAAGGACCCCTTGTGGATCAGCGGGGCTGTGACGCGTTGTGGCTGGAGAAGAGAAAAAAATAGGGAGGGGGCGTCGCTTTATGAGAGCTAGCGAGGTAAACTAGGGATTATACATCTTTTCCCTTGAGAAGCTGTGAGCAGCGGGAATCGAGAGTTTATTATATTCCAAACAGTCGGCGACTTTGCTGGCTGGAGGAACCATCATCAGTGCCTTTTTTTTCGATGCTGAGAATCCATGGTTTTTGGTCCCGTGGCGCGGTCCGAAGAAACCCACCCCTTGCCTGGAGAGAAACTTGAAGACGGCGATGATGGGCCAAACCCCGATCTATGAGGCCCTGCACCCGACAGCCACCCACACCACGCGTCCGCCGGAGGAAGCGGTACAAACATGACAAAAAAAGAAAAAGGCGAACCTGGGGACCAAAAGGCAGATGATGCATGCAACTTGTTGTTTGTTTCGCTGCGGCCGTCCAGGCTTGGGTGCTTAATATATCACGAGCAAGACAGCATCGGCCCATGCGGTGGGACCGCCGTCAAAGGATGTGATGACAAGAGCGCAGTAGAGAATAACAGAGAAGCGACACACGGAGCTCGGGCCTGTGATGCGTCGCATACTGCGGCTGTCATTGTTTTCCTTCTTTCAATGCTTTTTTGTAGATCCTGTCTTGCTTCACCTTTTGGTCTGGCTGTTTGTCAGCCTGTCACCATATCTAACAAACACACAACATCGAGCGCATCGGGCACAGTGGCGACGAACACGCCGACACAGTGCATCTTGGCACAATTAGTGCCAGTTTGTGCGAGCGTTGTTGCACCACAAGACGACACAGTGCCGACAAACCGTTGGCTGGAAGCGGAGACTCTCTTCCGCAGAAGGGCGGGCTGGGTAGCGTAGCGCTGGCCCGTGCCTTGGAACCCCCCGGCAGGTTCAGCAGCCGACAGACACCAGCTGGGGAGGGGCGGCCTTGCCCAGCTCGCACTGCCCCCCCCTCCCTCGCAATCAATCATTTTTTTATATTTTTTATTTGCAATCAATAAATTGCGGCGCAGTGGGCTAATTACTGTAGTTGACGTGCCACACGCCATATTCTTTTCCCCTGCCAACCTGCCTCGTTAGAGGCCCGATGCCACCCACTGAACCACCAAGCTACCCATCGAAGTGCCTTGGCAACTGGGTTGTCAATTGCCCATTCTTTTTCCTTGCTTGCTCTGTGCTACTTACTCGATACACGCCGTCCGTACACTCCCTCCCACACCCCCAAGGGCCCTTCAGGGTCTCGATCGCATATTGTTTGACCACACACCTTTCTCGACTGGTGGGTCAAGGACCAAGGCTGCCCGTTTGACGACTTCTTTTCAGAGGCAGTTCCTCGGACATTGCTTTCCTCTTCCCCTTCCTCACAAAGTAGTTTTACCCAAATTCCCGGCATATCTGATCTCTCGACCATCGAAAAGGCCCCTTTTCTGCCCACGACACTTGAACAGACGACCCGTCCCTTCGGCACCCGACTAGTTTCGCCCGCGCACTCGGCCAACCAACCCTCCAGCAGTCTCCCACAGCGCCTGGCGTCCGACAATCTTCTTCACCCACCGTTTGACAGCAACAACGTATCGCTTCACAACTACCCCGTCTCGCCAACAACAAGAAGAAAAGCTGTTCGACGCGAAGCTTACCGGACTCTTCTCCTTCTCTTTTCTAGCTCGACAACAACCCCTCTATTCCGTCTGTCGCAGTATCTAGTCGCACCTTCTTAGTGCTACTGTAGCCTCACGCCTGCCCACGCTGAGAACACAATATTCGACGCTTTACGAAACCACTTTTGCCGCTACGAGGCTTTGGACTCTTGCAAAGTACGCGGTTGACCATTTGACGCGAACGCACATTTTCTTTCGACATCAAAATCCGTGTATACGGCCACCAAATATCCAATTGTCGACCCGACAACATCAACATCATATTCATATTGCTGCATTCGCCAGCCACCATTTCCAGCCGTTGTCTCCAGCAACGTCTGCACCTGACAAAGTCTACCATTCTCGAGGTGAGTCAGTATTTCTGTTGCACGCCTCGCCAGCTTGTGCTGCTTTCACCAACACCAGCGGGATCGCGATCACTCCCATCACCATCCAATCACGACCGCCCACACAACACCCGACCCACTTTCACCCTACCCGCATTCCCCCGCTACAGCAATTTCAGCCCAGCCAGCTAACCTGCATATTATGCTTCTAGCCAGTTCTATTACATTAGCAGGAACGGACCAAGCTCCGCTGCTGACGACCGGCGACGTCACTACCTTGGACCCTTGCTTCCACCTAGTGATCCGCCCACTCCATCCAGGGTTTTCCATCCACGATCCAGGGCAACATCGAACCATGTTTGAATCCTCCTCGACTTTTTCTCATTAAATCATCTTCGGATGCAATAGCAAACAATGCAAAAAGCGATGACCGGCCCTGACGGGGCCGTCCTGCAAACGTCCCACCCGCGTAGGGCTTCGCCCGCCAACTCCCTCACGCTACAAAATCATGGCCTCGCCGGCGATGCCTCGCTCCGCGCTAGCCCAGGCTCCGCCCGCTCGAAGCCAAGCAACGTCCATTTCTCCCCGCGTCGAAACTCGTCGGGCAACAGTCATGAGACCGGCCAAAGCGATCCTAAGAAATGGTTTGATCGCTCAAACCAAAATCCGACCGCAACATTCGACTCCAATGTAATGGATGGTATGCTCACTCAATTACCGCAAGAGAAAACATTGGTTGGTTCCGAATTTGATTGCTGACTTGACCGCGCGCATTAGTCGACCCTCCATTCTTTCTAAAGAGCTCCGAAGCCTCCACCGAAGACAGAGTCGGCTACAAAAATCTGGCTATTCCTGCGCATCTCCAACCACAGCCACAAGACACCCAAAGCAGCAGTGCCGACGACTATCGCAGCGTAATTGACGACTTGACAGTCGAGATCCAGAAACTCAAGGATGAGCTGAAACGCTACAAGCAACGCGGTCCCGATACACTGCGCAAGGATCAGCTGTTTGAGATCAAGTTCCACGGCCTGCCCAAGCGCAAGAAGCGCGAACTCGAGACGACTCTTCGCGAATTTGCTGCCAACTTGGAAACCTCTTCCACAGTCTCTTCGTCACAGCAGAAAAAGTCGACGCATGACAAGCTGCGTTCCGGTTCCGGTTCCAAGCATGCCTCGTCTTCGTCTAGTTCGAATCTCCGCCCAATTGACTCGGCTTATGCCTCCATGTCAATGGGTGCCAACTCTTCAGGCGCGTCACGTGGCCGTCATGCCAGCAACCAGAGCGGCATCAGATCATCCGAACAAAAGGTAGAGAGCTACCTCCGAGACATTCCCGAGGGCCTCTATCCGAAACATGTTGCCATGACAGATAAGGACAGAAAGAAGATTGTCGTTCGCCGACTTGAGCATCTCTTCACCGGAAAGATCAACGGCCGTCCCGCTCGCCGGCAATTACCTCTGCACACTGCTCCTCAACAACCTTTGTCAGCTGCTGCCGCACTGGTTCCTCCCTCCAATCCTACGCTTACCCGGGAAGCTGCGCAGCCCCAGCAACCCCAGAAGACGAATGGCAAGTCTGAACCTACCCGTGAGGCGCTCATTCTTCCACCCGGAAGCTCGATTAAGAAGGGCCGATCTCGGGATACTGGCTCGGCCTCGAACTCCATTGGAGATCAAACGGAATCTACAGGCAACGGCAACGGCAGCGGCAGCAACGGCTCTCCACCAGAGCAGTGGCCCCCAGAACAGCGACCAACTCGGCCAAATGACCTTGACCCTGACCGTGCCCAAATCCCTGCTGACAACATGGAATACATTCGCCATCTGGGATTGGTTCCCCCCGAACTCCTCCCCGACGCAGCCCAGGAAACTCCAGATGTCTCGCCTGACGCCGAGGGCTGGGTATACTTGAACTTGCTCTGCAGTCTGGCGCAGCTGCACATGATCAACGTCACGCCAGATTTTGTTCGTGCTGCTGTCACTGAGATTAGTACCAAGTTCCAACTGTCGCCTGACGGTCGCAAGATTCGATGGCGCGGTGGCTCAGAGGGTAGCAAGCTTACCAGCGACAGTTCTGCCGACAATTCTGCCGATAGCTCTCGGAAGAACGAGAGGCTGAGTGGCGGCGGTTCCAAGGAATCGAAGAAGCTGAAACGGAAACGACAGTGGACTGGCCACTCTACAGGTGACTCTGGCAGTGTTAGCAAGGACAATTCCAAGTTTGGTCCCCAAGTCTCTGCCTCCTCGGACAGCTTTCACTATAAGCCGCTCTTTGTTCGACAGGACTCTCCAAACGGAGTCGTCTCCCTCGACGACACCTTGTCATCGTTTGGCCCCGTTGAGGATAGCAACATGGGGGAGTCGAGATACAATCTGAGTGGCTCCGGCTCGAGTAACCGAAAGAAGCGTCGCCGTGATGGCGCCGTCATTTATTATAGCGGCGCGCCTTTCTGTACCGATTTGTCTGGCGACTTGGGTGATGCCTCACCAGCCACCTACATGATGTCGAGCGGCCAGGACGCAACTGAGAGTTCAACGCATGCACACCGGCCTCTGTACAGATCCCCATCCGGGTCAAATATCGGTATCCGACCGCTCAGCCATCCGATACCTCTTGCTTCCCCTGGTGCCCCTATGGAAATTGACCACAATGAAGACCCCCCTGGCTTCGCCACGGACACTGGCGACGAAATCAGCGATTGCGACATTGAGTTTGCTTGGTCTGATGATCCTCAGTATCTCGAGGTCCATCCGCTCGAGCCTTGTGGATTAGGTGGTGTTTTGCCAGACGACCATTTCATGGTGGTCGTTACTACCAAGCGACCCAAAGAGGACGCACTAGGCGCTATTACCAAGTATGAGGAAGGAAGATGTGGCGAAACAACGGACAACATTATTGCAAGATTGGCAGTAATGTCGACGTCATCGCCAGGACCTCTACAATCAAGGCGGGGGTCGCGATGCGGCACACCTGGTGTGGAAATCGAATACACTTCAGGCCGCATCAAGAGACTCACACCTGTGCCGCTCCCGCCGCCCGTCATCTTCTTCCCACCGTTCAGCAGTGACGACTCAAGCGAATATGAAGACTTGTCAGATTCGGAGTCGCAGTCACAATCCATGCCATTGATTTCGCAGGGTCTTTTGAGCGGCAGAGGCATGGAGCAATCGGACGGTTACCCAGACGGTGTCGATCTGAGCAGCGGTGACGAGGAAGGAGACGACCCCGACGATGAATCCGGAGCAGAGTGCATGTACGACCGGCTGCCTAGTGATCAGGTGCCCAGCATTATTCCGCTGGACCAAATTCCACGTCACTCGATTGGCAGTTCGGTGGCCGCTGCGGGAACTCCGAGAGGGCGGACCAAGAGCGCGTCTGGAAGCGAAGACGAAGAGGAGTAAGTAGAGATGCGACAGCAGACGGGCAGCAGAACGGGGAATGGAGAGGCGAGCAAAATAATCTGTCTTGTTTAAAGCGACGAAGCAGTTTGCGAGTTCGGATAAGCGTCATGAATCTGATGCTGAAGAAAAGGCGGGCGACGACAGCTGGTGGGTGTTGTTGTGTCATTCACCTGATGAGCAGGTTGTCGCTCGTCAATGTTTTGATTTAGGATTTTCTTTTTCTTGGGAACTAGCAAGGAGTTTACTGGGTGTACTTGAAGTGTCTTATTTTCTCGGCTGGATTCCAGCCCCCCCTTTACTCATGATTCCCCCAACGGCGGCCTTGATGGACAAGGCAGCTAAGCAAAAAACTGTGTTACATGTATTGTTAGCAAAGGAGGAGCAGCACTAAGAATGGATAGCTTATAACAGCGGGCCGAGTAGCACCTGCGATGTAATAGAAGTTAACCTGTGCCACAAAAGTTTTGTCAAGTGTCTCGCAACTGAACGGTGAACCTTAACAACATCGGGGGACCTGTCAGATGGCCCACGTTGCCCAACCTTGGGAGTGAAAAAGGGCGGTTGGCAGTGCGCAGCAGCCCATGAGAGATGGACTTGAAAGAGGAATAAAAATACATCATACCTACACAGTAAGAAATCTGGTCGGTCCCGTTGTAGCGTACCCGTCAGTCAACTTTCAAGGACTGCTAGATGTGATATATGATGATAGCCTAATTGACGTGCATAGCGACGGGCATTATGTCGTTACCCCCTCCCCCCACGATACGAGTGCGTTGTCGGCCCAGAATCTACCAACTACCTCCCGCCTCTGGTCCCGCGAGCTGAAGTAATGGTAGGGCCAAGTCTCGAGGGCACGCGGCCACTGTTTATGATTTCTACTTCTTGGTAACGTTACCAGTAGAGAAATCATCCCACGTTGTCATACTCAGCTGCGTTTGAAAAAAAAAATTAAATTTGTACAGACGGTTCGCTCCCTTTGCTTGCTTCGCTGGCGAGAGAATGAAATGGGCAATTGGGCTATGCAAATAAAATACAGAAGATAAATAAAGATGGGACGCAAGAAGCAAAACAGGTAAAGTAAGATTGGACACGATCAGAATCAGGAATCAACAAATATGACTCGGTTTATGGTTTATCCCTTGCGCCGGAAAAATACCAGATACGGGACTCTGTCCTGCCCCGACTTGAAGACCTCGTTTTGTATATCGTCCCGATCCCCGCTGCCGATCCGCACCCGCGTGACGCGGCTATCGTTACAGCAGAGCCAAGCGTACGGGTCGTGCGTGCTCTGATCCCGCACGTACGCAAAGTAGTGGCCATTGTCCGTCCGGCTCCCGGCATGCACAATCACCGCGTAGCACTCGTACCGGAAGGGGCCCTCGTACGCGTGGTCGTTTGTGCCGGGCGGCGGCCGCCCGTTGCCGTGCTCGAAAAAGTACGGCGAAAAGTCAAAGTCGTTGAAGTCCCACGTCACCGGCGCCGTCGACTTTTTAATGTCCCCCGTCGCCTGGTTGTAGTTGAAGCGGCGGAAGCAGACGCAGAGCAGCGGCGGCAGCCGCGCAAAGGAAATGGACTGCATGGCGCGCGTGTTGCGGCGGCACTTGTCGCATGAAAAGTCGTCGAGCGTGTTGTTGGCAATGTGCTGGTGTAGAGATTGCTCGAGCGTCTGTCGTGTGCTGCCCAGCGCGACCGGCGCGGGAATCCACTCAAACGGGGAAAATGTATACGTCTTGGTGTGACAGTCCAGGCACTTGACCGTCGAGAGCTCCAGCCCTCTCCAGTACCTATCGACGATGGAGTCGTTGTATTGGAGGTGGTTATACCAGTACTGGACAGCCGCGTAGAGCAGCGGCTGCGACTTGGTGTTTGGCTGCATCGCGTTGCCCTTGAGATTCCGGCGAGAGTTGGTTTCATCATGCAAATGCTCCATAAGAAAAGACATGAATTCTTGCGCATCTTGTTGCTGCGTTCCGCCGAATTGGGCGTTGGAGCGGCTTTGTTTACATATGTGCTGAGAGTAGTCCTGCCAGCTGTTAGTTTATGAATTGGTGCAAGAGACGCAGATGTATCTTTACCATGAGAGTTTGAGCTTTCATGACTTGGAGATTGCCAGTGCTCATCCAGTGGAACAGGTTGGACATGATGCGGATCATCAGTTGAGGATGTTCTATCTTCTCACTGTCCTTCTTTGGTGCACGATATTCCGTAGCCCATCTCGAATCTGCCAAGTCTTTTCCAAAGTCTGGCGACGCAAGGAGCGACTGCACAGTGCTATTTGCGTAGCACCAATTATGTGGGTTATTAAGACCTGTATATAGTTTGTAGCTATCCCCCGTCATCTGACGGTGCGCCACAGGTTCCTCGAAGCGGTCAACTTCCTCCGATGTGTGCGACAGGCTGCTATAGCTCAGTCGAGGAACTGAAGGCGCAGGGCGCGTTGGTGGCGACGGAAGATCGGTGTAAGGATCAATCTTGTGCAGGGAAGTATATCGCGGTGGCTGTTCACTCGCAGGAGAAGATGTCATAGACTCTTGCTCTGTCAAGACTGGAGGGTAGCGACGCAGGAATGACTCTGTCGAGCGATGATATTCGGGAGGTTGGTTGGCGCTCATCTCTTCATTTTCCAGAGTCTGCTGCCAAACCTTGACTTCGTCTGCACGTAGGGGCCGGATGTATTTCGATCTCCTGCGCTGAAAGGTTCCACTTCGAGCCCGCGAGGTCGCAACCTGGGAGCTGCTGCTGAGGTTTGTAGACTGTAATGAAGCGGAACCCATCAGGTCAACCCATGCGTCTAAGCCGCCCTTCAGAATTTTCGGGGGCTGCTTGAGCTCGCGATCGTAGTTGAAGTGGGCTAGAGCGCGATGTAAAGAGACAATAACCATATCATCGGAGCTGCGAGGAGACCGGGGTATCTCTTCAGAGTCTTGGTCATAGAAAACGACCAGCTCGTACTCGTTGCGTCGATCAAATTGCGACTGTTCTTGGTTGGGCGAAAGGACCAAGCTCTCCGTGATCTCTGCTGCTGATATGTTGTCGCGCAGCAGTATACTGGCCTCGACGCAAATTGTTGAAGAAGACATGATGTGGCCCTCGTCAAACTCAGCACGAGAACGTATATCAATTATTAGTACAGAGCCTCTCTGTTTCATTGCTTGAAAGAGTTCTTCAGCTGTTATCGAGTCAGTCTCACTGTCGGAGACGGAGTTCTGTAGCAGGGATTTACTACCAGTCGTATTGGTAGGAACGGGAGGGAAGTATTCCATGCTCTGCCGCGCGGATACTGGACTCGGCATGCTGCTAAGCGAAGGGGTGGGGGCGGCACGACTATGCGACCCTCGCGGTGTAGTGGCAGGCGGACGCCCAACGTCGCTGGAGACGCTACCACGAGCTGGATGGTATATTGCATCTGGCATCTTTGGTAGTGACGGCATCGTGCTTATTACACTTGGCTCCGGCTTTTGAGGCGACGAAGGCATGTCTCGGGGACCGGCGGGCTTCAACGGTGGCATCGGATGAGTCTTGATACGCGGGTCTTGTCCAGGTGTCGACTGCGGTCCTCGAAGATTCGCAAAGCGCGCTGCCAAATCAAGATTGACAGTACTGGTCGAGGAAGATCTTCCATGGCCAGAGACGGCTTTTCCTTGAAGGGATTGGGGCTTTGGATGCACCTTAGGCTTGACCTTGCCCGATGCCGTCACGGGGTGGCCATTGGTGGCGCTCGTGGGTGGCGTTGCAGAAGTATGGTTTCCATTTGATTGAGACTGCCCCGGTTTCTGCGATTTGGGCAGAACACCAGTTCTCTTGTTGTCAGCTATGATATCCTTCTTGAGCTGGTCATATATGTCGCTCTGCTGTTTGATGCGTGTCATGAGTGCGGTATGTTTCCTTGCCAGATCACCACGTCCCTCCTTCAGCATCAGATAGTCTTTATGATGAGAAACGAGCTGAACCATAATGACAGAAGCGCGGATAAAGTCTTTCAAAGCCAGCGCTGGCCTGTTGAAGTCGCGGCTCATCTCGGATTGGCGCAGCGACATCTCAGCCTGCTCGAGCAGCCATTTGAGCGGCTTTTTGCCGTCGACATCCGTTGGCAATGCAACTACATCGTCGATATGCGGCAGGGCAGGTTTGCCCCCGGCGCCGTTGGTGGCATGGCTGTAGCCTGCTGGAAGACTGTATCTGGCGTTGGCGGCCATGGACAGCCTGTCCCCTTGCCGACGACCGGAAGGTGTCGAGCGGGGACTGTCGAGACTATTAAACGGGTGATGATGTAGAACGAGTTATATTCGTCGCATTATCAGGCCGCGGATGTCGCTATCGGCGAAGATATCTTTCGAGTACCGGGCCTGGGGAATCGTCTCCTGTCGCGCAACCAGGTGGCGGCGGATGGAGATGGAGGATCGGAGTTTCGGACGCTGCCGGGGTCGACGGTGCTATGGCAGCAGCTCTCTTGTTGTATTGTTGAAGGAGTGTAATGCGGGATAAATGTGCGCTTCGCTATGCTCGACATGCAGCAAAAGAAATCGATGTAGAGGTGATCAGCAAACATGTGGTAGGGCCACTTGGAGGTAATAGCTGAGGGCAGTGTGGGGTAACATCTTGGGAAGCTTAGCTGGGAGCCAGTGGGAGGTGAAAGAGGTACGCGTGGCCCGCCATATTGGCGCAGCATTTAAGGGACATCACCTGTACCTTGGCGCCTGGGCGTCCTATTTCGCAGTATCTATGGACCGCTGTAGGCAGCTAGAAGTCAGTGCTCTGGCAGTCACGCACAGCAGGCGCAGCCCCTATATCGCCCCAAGCTACAGCGCCATGCGCGCCCTGCCACAAGCGCTTCGAGGTGGTCCAGTACCTGAACAGGTCCCTTGCCCCAGCCCCAGCGAGGCTGGGCCCGCCTGCCTTTGACTTCTGCCTTGTGACGCAGCGCCACCTGCTGTGGGTCTCGCCGCTACATACGTCGTCACCGCGCGGAGGCAAGCTAAAGACGTGTGCCTAGACCTGCAACATTGGCCTTGACTCGAGCACAGCTTCACCGACGCAGCCCTCGCCCCCGTCCTGCATTTCCCATCACCGACGCTGAATCTGCATCGACTACTGTTCTTATTTCCTCCAACGACTGCTACTCTGCGACTTTCCGCGGTACCGCGCGAGCCGCCCGCACACTCATTTCAAGATGATGTCCTGGTGGTCGTCCTCGGCCAATACGGCTCTGGACGAACAGATCGAAAAGGCCACTGGGAGCAGCCTGTACGTTACTTCGTTGCAAATCGAGGGAATGCGCTAACTTTGCCTGCAGAGAGGACATTGCTCTCAACCTCGAAATCTCCGATGTTATCCGATCCAAGACGGTCGCGCCTAAAGAGGCCATGCGCAGCCTCAAACGTCGCATCGGCAACAAGAACCCCAATACGCAACTCAGTGCTCTGAATGTAGGAGAGAAATCTTCTCGAATCTGTGTGCGCAAATAACTAATCCCACTACAGCTCACCGATACGTGCGTCAAAAATGGCGGCTCGCATTTCCTTGCCGAGATTGCCTCACGCGAATTCATGGACAACATGGTGTCGCTTCTCCAAGCCGTTGGCGCAGGCGCGGTCAATGCAGAGGTCAAGTCCAAAATCCTTGAACTGGTTCAGTCTTGGGCTGGGGCTACAGAAGGCCGATACGAGCTCTCATACATCGGAGAGGTGTACCGAACACTACAGCGCGACGGCTATCATTTTCCGCCAAAAATCACGGTTGCCAGCAGCATGATTGATAGTAATGCAGTACGTCGGCTCTCCCAAATCCATCGCACTATCCATTGTACTGACAAGTTTTTATAGCCCCCGGAATGGGCAGACTCTGACGTTTGCATGCGGTGTCGCACGGCCTTTACCTTTACGAACCGAAAGCACCATTGCCGCAATTGTGGAAACTGTTTCGATCAGCAGTGCTCGAGCAAGACTGTCGCGCTTCCGCATCTCGGAATACAAACGCCGGTTCGAGTCGACGACGGCTGCTACGCCAAGCTCACCGGCAAGGGCTACAAGGAACTAGGTCCTCTGCAGGATCGTTCTCCTACCTACCCACACAAGACCAAGAGCACCACAGCTATGCAGCCGCGCAATGCTCGCATCGAGGACGACTTCGACGAAGACATCAAGAAGGCTTTGGCTATGAGCTTGGAGGAAGTGAACGGCTCAACCAAGGGCAAGGTTCCCGCTCCCGTCAACGGTAACAAAGGGAGCGACCCAGCTGCCGCAAAGCAAGCCGAGGAGGAAGATGCCGACCTGCGCGCTGCGATCGCTGCATCATTGGCCGATATGGAGGAGCAGAAGCAAAAGCACAGTGCTGCTCTAAAGGAGCACACAGCGACACCGTCGGGAAGCACGGCCAACGCATTCGCCATGCCCAAGAACGATTACGAACTGACCCCCGTCGAAGCTGAAAATATCAACCTGTTCGCGACGTTGGTTGACCGTCTCCAAACGCAACCTCCCGGAACTATTCTTCGAGAACCCCAAATCCAAGAATTATACGACAGTATCGGCACGCTGCGACCGAAGCTCGCCCGCACCTACGGCGAGACAATGAGCAAGCATGGTATGTGCAAAAATCGCTTCTCACTGATGTAGGACATTACCTGACATGTGACTGCAGATACACTGCTTGACTTGCATGCCAAGCTTTCAACTGTCGTTCGATACTACGACCGAATGCTCGAGGAGAGATTGTCCAAAGCGTATAGTCAACAAAATTTCGGCTTTAGCCCGGCCGCCGTCCGCCAGCATGCAAGCCAGTATCCCTCCATTTCGGCTCAAAACACAGGCAACGCGCATGGCGAGTCATTCTACACTGGACAGCAGTTAGGCTACCCATCTATGCGAAGCCCCAATGTGCATCAAGCGCAACCAAGTCAGCCTCAGTTTGCTCCCTATGGCGCAGGGCCTGATCCGGCTCAGAGCCACTATGCTGCAATGCCGCAGCAGACAGAACCAACCCATATGCAGGCGCCCCATCAGCCTACAATGTCGCCGTCTGCCGACCCGAACATGGCATACTACGCCAATCCCAGCGCTCCGCCACCAGTGCAGTCTCCCTCGGGTCCATCAGCTCCTGGACCTGTACCAGATGCCGCGCCATCACCATACCCCAACCTTCAGCATGTACAATATCATCGGGGATCAGTATCATCCCAAACGCAAGGCACGCCTGTGCCGGCGCAATCGCAACCGTCGCAACCTCCTCCCCAGGCACAACAGCCTCCCCCGCAGGCTGTGCCTAGAACCCATCAACAGCCGTATTGGCAGCAGGCCCAGGCGCCCGCGCCACCGCAACAAGCACCTCAAAGCTGGGGATATACAGGACAGTTTCCCTCTGTCCCACAGCATGAGCCTGTGAAGCAGCCCGCACAAGAGGAGGCGTTGATTGAGCTGTAGTATAAGTTGACGGTGGAAGTGCATTGTGCAGACTGCCATGCGCCTTGTTGTTGAAGTAACTTGAATCGGAAATTGTCGAGGGTAGGATAGTACAAATCATCGACGGCGTTTTACAGGAAAGCATTTCTTATATTATTTATACTATCAAGTTGAGATGAAGCAGAATATATTCATCCATTTTTCTCCTTCTAGACAGAAACAAAAAAAATGAACCTATTCCTAGCTTGGTTGGTAATCTGTGAGGAGCCTGCGGTGGTCGCTAATTTCTAGTTCTTAGTGACTTTGGCTGTAACTTCCAGGTAAACTGAATCATCACCAAGATGATGATTTATTGGTATTTCATTTCTTTATTTTTCTCCTTTTAACTGTTCTTCTTTCTTTTTTCTATTTTTCATTTATCTTGAATTTCGCCTTATTAGCAGTACTAGCCACCAGCCTCTCATGCACACACCTCGGAGAATAGTTCTTTAGAGGAACCTCAGATGCTCCGCCATCGCTTCTTGTTGTACCGCCTGATTTCCTCACAAATCGGAGGGAAGGGGGGGCATTTTTCGCAAGTCCCATACCATTACAAGATTCTTGTGAAGACTGTCCTAATACAACATCGGCAATGGTTTATCCCGCACAAATTCGTCGTCGCCTCCCCTCATCTCACACAAGCATGTGACCTTGATTGGTGCAGCATGGCCTTGACTCAACATGTAAAAGGAATGCGGTGTAAAATAGCTCACCAGCGCAACCGCATCAGGACATAAGATCCGCTCTGTTGACTCCAAAAGGGTATTTTCCTCAAGCCAACTACCCCAATGGCCGGTACAGAGGAGACTGCGGTGAAACATGGCTGTTAGAGTGTGCTTGTCAGACTCGTCAGGGTAGGACACATGACACTCGTTGCTCCCAAGTCAGGTGGCAATCCGCTTCAGCTTGGTCAACCGGATACAGCCGTTGCTCACACCCGCTACATGGTCATGGCCGCTCGACTGGCGATACTAGCCGTGATAAACCGTGGACATGAGCTATTATTGCCATCAGTAGTCAGTCAGAAGTCTCATTGAGACAAAAAAAATCCAGAGCCCCCATATTCAAGACAGCCTGTGCTGTATATGCACTGCACAATGGCGGAGCTTTCGCACTTATCAGTAGCTAGTTTAAATTTTAGTCCCCCAGCACTATGGACTGGCACACTGTGAGTAATGCTTTGAATGTAGCAATATACGTCATATGTGTTACTAGATTCTCCATCCCTGTCAAGGTTCCTTGTGGAATACGGGAACCCGAGGCATAGTACACTCTGCTTGACGCACCATCAAAGCCGCCAGCCAGCGCCGGGAAGGCAATGTCGCACTGGACCCTCCGGTCTAGACCAGATATTTCCGCTTTTCTATGTGATTCTCTCCTGCATGTTGACCCCATACATCAGCAGCCGATGTTCCAGTCTTGTCGGAGCCTGCAGTTTGTCTCAGTTCAGCTGGCAGCGAGCTTCATTGTCTAGAGGCAGTGGGCAGCTTACAGGCTGGTATTTACGATCATGTGTTTTTGCCTGAGCCTTTCGGCGAATGTGTTATCGTTGCTTGATGTCATGTTCGGCAGAGCGGGCCGGGCCCGGGCTACCAAGTTGCGAGAGTCCGCAATGAGGCTGATCCTTATCTGCAGCATACCGTCTCAGCCGGCCGAATCTCCTTTGTTTTCTTATGCGCTGCAGCTGAATCGTTTCATAAGTTATATATATAGCTACTCCACTATATTCCCTCTCCCCCTCGGCACAGACACCACACCTACTCTATTATACTTGCTTCGTTAAGGCCCTTCTTCAACCACAATGGTCAACTTTATTGATGGTTGTAACCTGGAGATCGATCCTGCCATCGACTTCATCAACGCTGAAGATTCTCTAGTCAAAGTAATGGCGTAAGTTGAACCATGTTCAGTAGAAACTCGAACCGGCTTACAGGAATGTAACAGGGTGAAGCCGAACGGTGCGCACGGGCCTGTCTCGGTAACAAATGGACGAACCTATGCGGAATACAAAAAGGACAGTGAGTTCTTCTGTCCTTGCTTCTAATCGTCTATGAAAAAGCTGACGATGTGAAAACAGCATACTTCCTGCCAAACGATGCTGTGAGTGTACACTTGCTTTCTACTTACCACACCGAGACTAACAATACGCAGGAAGAGCAAGCTCGTCTGGGTCAGTCAAGCACGTTGAAATATTAAAATTTATACTAATATTTTGCCCAAGACTTGCAGCACGAGTTGTATCTTGAGGTGACTGGCGGCCGACTTGGAATGGCCCCTGTTGAATCGCCCCAGCACTGTCTAGATGCTGCCACCGGGACCGGCATATGGGCGGTCCAATACGGTACGTCCCAATGGAATAGCCCCGTATCGCAGTCTGGTGAATGCTAACTGTGAGTCCGCAAAAGCACAAAGAAACCCAAACTGCCAAGTACTCGGCTCCGATCTTAGCCTTATCCAAACGGGGCAGCCGCCCGCGAACTGTCGGTTTATTCAGCAGGACTTGGAGAACGAGGAGTGGAAGTTTGAACACCGGTTCGACTACATCCATTTTCGATACATAGTGATTTGTTTTGATGATACACGCGCTGTGATCAAGAAGGCGTACGACGGCTTGAAGCCAGGTGGGTGGATCGAGTTTTACGACGTTGTGCCCGTCACCCTCCCAGTGGACGACACCATCCACGGCTCTGCCGTAGAGCAGTGGTACAAGCTGTTTGCCCAAGGGGCCCGCGCCGCTGGTCGGGACCTGCTCAGGCCCGAACAGTACGGCCGGTGGTGCGAGGAGGCTGGCTTCGTCAACCTGACGGTGAAACGGTTTCCCCTGCCCGGCAACGGCCTCTGGCCAAAGGACTTCGCCATGAAGAAGATTGGCAACATCTTCATGACGACCCAAACGGGGCTGGTCGATATTCTGACCAAGTTTATCCGCCTGGCTGGTCTGTCGGCGGAGGAGACGGCGAGCCTCGAGGCCCGGGTCAAGGAGGACCTGCGGAACCCCAACATCCGCTACTACCAGAACATGTAAGTGCAAGCGCAGCCATGGCTTTCCTGAACTTGGTTCTGACAACCGCACAGCTATGTAATCTATGCTCAAAGGCCACTAGAGGCGTGATATATGAGCTAGGGGACAGGCGTTGTTACCCGAGACTGTGCTCCTCACTGGTCGTCATTAGAACAGAGCTGGGGCCTGTCAGGCTAGAATGAAAGACAAATTAAAAGTGCTATGAGTTTTTAAAGTACTTTTTCTCTTGTACAGGATTCACAGCTCCTTGTCCTCATTTCCTACGTAGCTGCTTGGTACAGACACCTCTAGGGCGGACTTCAGCCTCGCCTTCCCTTGAACCTTGGTGTTTTCCGCGTACTTGAAATCCGAAGTTTGGCATAAAATCATAGAACTAACTGCTAAATTTAATAGTCATCATTTCCGAATAAAACGCCCTGAAGCAATGTGAGCAAACCAATTCCCTTACTAATCCTGAGTTCACAATCCGAAATTCTTATTTTTTAAAAAAAGAAAAGAGCAATGCATCGCCCAAATTCGCCTCAATCCAATGTCCCTCCATCCAAGCTTCAGTCCACCACCATGGCATGCGCCTCGGGCCAGTACTTGCGCCAGGCGGACGAGACCTTGGCCTTCCACGCCACATCTTTCAACTGCGCCGCCACCCACGCCGCCATCTCCTCGGGCACAATCTCGTCGTCGCGGCCGAGAATCTCCGTCACCGTCGCGCAGACGCGCACCGCGCACCCTATGCGCGCCGCGTCGCCGCGACCGCGAACCAGCTCCATCTCCTCGGGCAGGTAGATAATCTCCTTGACCTTTTCCAGCCGCTGCCGGTAGTCCATGTTGTGGATGGCCTGGCCTGCGCACAGGCGCAGCAGCTTGGCCTTGTAGCTGCGCCAGGTGTACAGCGGCAGCTTGGCGAGCTGCGGTTCGATGAGGGTCTCAATCATGTGCAGCCGCTGCACCGAGTTGTTACTGCTGACCGCCGCCGGCGCCGGGTGGGGGGGCATCTCGGCGCGAGGCAGCTGCTTAATGACGGCCTCCATGTCGTGCAGCTCCTGGACGATGGCGGCGCGGCCAGACGCGAGTTTGTCGGGCGTCAGGCCGTTGAGCTTCTCAAGCAGCCATACGGAGCTCACGACGCTGCCGGGCTGGTCGGGGGGATCTTGGCAGCTGCTGGCGGCGTCCTGGCCGATCTGATGCTCTTGCTCGAGCTGCTCGGAGGGACTGGGATCGAGTTCCATGGCATCATCAGCGGATGCGCCGCGGCCCTGGCCCGGCGTTGCAACGATTTCAATGCCGTCGGCCTGTGTCTGGTCGAGCTCTGTCTTTAACTGTGGGCTCTTTGCCGCCGCGATCTCGACGTGCATGGCCTGAGTCTCGGCTTCGTCCTTGCCTGT
Source organism: Samsoniella hepiali (assembly GCA_001455915.2). Lineage (NCBI taxonomy): Eukaryota > Fungi > Ascomycota > Sordariomycetes > Hypocreales > Cordycipitaceae > Samsoniella > Samsoniella hepiali. Next base: position 1,429,515 of record LNDK02000055.1, read on the forward strand.
CTCCTTTTCAGGAGCGGATTCGTCTGTGTTGGCTAAGCCCTCTTTGTCGTCAGCCTTTCTGCGCTCTTCCTTGTCCCGCTTCCTCTTCGGCGTGGCATCGTGCGCCGTCGAGAAGTTCTCGCAGAGGGCCTCCTCAGCAGCATCATCCTCATCGATCATGTCCATGTCAGCGGGTCCCGAGGAAGGAATCTTGTGAACGACGCTTTCCAGGTTCTCCAGAGGACTGGAAGCCGGCGACGTCTCGAGCAGCGGAGCCGCTGGTTCGAGTGCAGCAGCATTCGCGGCGGGCAAGGGCCCTTTTCTGGGTTCGATCTTGCGGCTTTGGATCGCCTTTTGGAATAGCTCCGAGGACGCTCTGGCCTCCTTCATGCTCAGAGGCTTGGGCATACGATGGCGCGACGAAGGCGAGGTGGTGCGAGGGCCTCGCGACTTGCGGCGCTTCTTGGGCGTCTCTCGCTCAGCTGACGTTGATCTCTTCATAGCTGAGTTGATACGATGGTTCGATGTAGAGAGAAGAAGATAGGCGAGAAACAAAAAGAAAAAAGAAAGGAAGAGTGAAGGTGACAAGGGCAGTGGGCGGCGGGCGGCGGGCGGCGTGAGGCCCTCGCCTGATTGCAAACGACCAGCTGCCAACAAACGACCCTCAAACGACGGTTCTCATAAACCAGCTCACTTAGATTTCAAACATGCACCATAGCCAGAAAATCGTTGCTTTTGTACTTTTTAATCTCAATTTTGGTATGTGTCTACTTTTACATTATAAGACGCAGGCAAATTCAAAAAATAATAATGTGCCATCTTTCACGCCGTAGCCCGAAAACACAAACACCACTCTATAGCTCATTTCCCAATCGTCTATGCAATTACAGCTCGTCGTGGAAGTCGGCGTCCTCCTCCTCGCCGCCAGGGGCGCCACCAGCGTACATCTTGGAAGTAATGGGGTAGGCAACGTTGGAAAGCTTCTCCTTCTGCTCCTCAAAGTCCTCAGCGGTGGCTTCGGCGCCGTTCTCGTCGAGCCACTCCTGAGTCTCCTTGACGGCATCAATGATGGCCTCCTTGTCCTCGTCGTCAATCTTGCCACCGAGACCCTCCTCATCATTGACCTGGTTCTTCAGGCTGAAAGCGTAGTTCTCAAGACCGTTGCGGGCCTCAATGCGCTCGCGGGTAGCCTTATCCTCCTCGGCGTACTTCTCAGCTTCGGCAACCATGCGCTCGATCTCCTCGGGAGTGAGGCGACCCTTGTCGTTGGTGATGGTGATGGACTCCTGCTTGCCAGTGCCCTTGTCGTGGGCAGAGACCTTGAGGATACCGTTGGCGTCAAGCTCGAAAGAGACCTCAATCTGAGGAACACCACGGGGAGCGGGAGGAATGCCGGTAAGCTCAAACTTGCCAAGAATGTTGTTATCTTTGGTCATGGAGCGCTCACCCTCGAAGACCTGGATCAGGACGACGGGCTGGTTATCAGCAGCAGTCGAGAAGATCTGGCTCTTGCGAGTAGGGATAGGAGTGTTGCGGGGAATCAGCTTGGTCATGACGCCACCGGTGGTCTCAATACCAAGGGTAAGGGGGTTGACATCCATGAGAACAAGACCGTCAGTTCCCTCCTCGCCAGACAAAACACCAGCTTGGACCGCCGCACCGAAAGCAACAGCCTCGTCGGGGTTGATGCCCTTGGAAGCCTTCTTGCCGCCAAAGTACTCCTCAATGAGAGACTGAACTTTGGGGATACGGGTGGAGCCACCGACCAGAACAATGTCGTCAATCTCGGACTTCTTAACGTTGGCATCCTTGAGAACCTGCTCGACGGGCTTGATCGTCTTCTTGAAAAGATCGATGTTGAGCTCCTCGAACTTGGCGCGGGTAAGGGTCTCGGAGAAGTCGTTGCCCTCAAAGAAAGCCTCGATCTCGATACGGGTGCTCATCTGGGAAGAGAGAGTGCGCTTGGCCTTTTCAGCCTCACGCTTGAGCTTACCCATAGCCTTGGCGTCCTTGGTGATGTCAACGCTGTTCTTCTTGTTGTAGGACTTGGCGAAGTAGTTGATGACGCGCTGGTCGAAATCCTCACCACCGAGATGGGTGTCACCAGCGGTGGCAAGAACCTCAAAGACACCATCGTCAATGGACAGAAGAGAGACATCGAAAGTACCACCACCGAGATCGTAGACAATGATCTGGCGCTCACCGTCAGTCTTGTCCAGACCGTAGGCGATGGCGGCGGCGGTGGGCTCGTTGACAATTCGGAGAACGTTGAGGCCGGCAATGACACCGGCATCCTTGGTGGCCTGGCGCTGGTTGTCCTGTGGGGAGGGTTAGCAGTGTGCGGGAACTGGAGAAGATGCGACGAAAACTTACGTTGAAGTAGGCGGGGACGGTGACGACGGCGTGAGTGACCTTCTTACCAAGGTAAGACTCGGCGACCTCCTTCATCTTGCCCAGAATCATGGCAGAAACCTCCTCAGGGGTGAACTGCTTCTTCTGGCCGTTGACTTCGACCTGGACGTTGGGCTTGCCATCCTTGGAGACGACCTTGTAGGGGAAGTGCTTCATGTCGGACTGGACATCCTTTTCGTTGAACTTGCGGCCGATGAGACGCCTGGGAAGCGGTTAGTGACTGGGCCAAGACAGGAAATGCTAAAGGGAAGCGCTTACTTGACATCGAAAATGGTGTTGTAGGGGTTGGAGGCGGCCTGGTTCTTGGCGGAATCACCAACCAGACGCTCATCCTCGGTAAAGGCGACGTAAGAAGGAGTGATACGGTTACCCTGATCGTTGACGAGAATATCGACCTTGCCTCCCTGCATCACACCGACGCAAGAGTAGGTAGTACCCAGATCCTGCGAGCGGTTAGCCATCGAGCTCCAAAGAGGCCACGTGGGCGCAAGGCCGCGAGCAGCCGCGCGCGTGAGCGTTGACAAGAGCTACTTACAATACCAATGACGGTGCCATAATCATCGCGGTCGCCAACCTCGGCGTTGACAGTCTGAACAAAGGCGAGGGGCGCAAAAAGGAGCGCGATCCAAGCCAGGAGTCCGAGGCCAAGGGCCATCGAACTGCGAGAGCGAGCCATTGTAGACAATGAAAGCTTCACTCCGCGATGTGAAGGTTGTGTAAAAAGGGAAAAAAGAAGGGAAAAAAGTCCAGACAGTCCGATTCCTGATCCGCGAGCTGGCTACTTCACCCTGGGTCAATGGTTGGTGATGGAGATGAAGATGGAGCGGAAGGAAAGTTGGTGACACTGGGCTGACTTTATGGAGCGCTTGTCCCAAAAATGTCGAGGTGTCCAGATGGCACAAAAAGGCCAGATTTCACCTGTAAGGTACCAGAGAGCCGCTAGCAAGTGACTGCCCAGGGGTCTGCCCCACGTGACAGGGGTTTGCTGTGGAGTGCTGGTGAGTCCCTTTTCGCACTGTACTGCCGCTTTACACAACTTATACATTACTGATATGAGAATCCTACCCTACACCTCTGGACACCTGTTTATCACAGCTGCTAAATCCTGACAGATTTGATTTGCCACGTACAGGGACGGATCGAATCATACGTGTTCACTGGGGGGGGTTTTCTTTCTTTGATTCTGATCTTGCTCTTCTTCTCTCCCAACGAAGCTGTACAACGAGGAATATACAACGCTGTGGATAACATTCAGCTGGCTAGGAGCAGCAATGGTAGTTTGCCTGACGAGGAGAATACAGCGCAAAGGGAAAATTAAAAGATAAAAGTATACTAGTTAAACCAGTGCATGCGTCTACTTCATTGGCCTTTTCCATTGCAAGCACCAATCAGACAAAAATGTGCCACATGGCAAAAAACTGCATACACCAAACGCGTGAAAACGGCTAAGCAGCAACAGAGAGCCCGATAACTTTCAAGTTGCGCCTAACCCTGAAAAACGTCGTTGATGTCGCCACTGATCTGGTGGCCAACGTTCTGGCGGTAGCTCTCGTTGTTGGCGCTGCCCACGTTACCCGCGGGCGAGTACTCGCAGACAATGTAGTTGTCATTGCCGCACTTGGCCGAGGCACAGCCCATTTTGTTCGTGTCCTTCCAGACGAGCTGGGTGAAATGGCCGGTTGGCCCAAAGCCGCCGTGGTTGAAGTCAAAGTCGACGCGCTCCTTGCCCCAGAGGTTGACCCAGAAGCCCGGGGAGGCGTCCCAAACACCACCCCAGGCCAGGTTTTCGCCATGGGCGCCGTGCTGCCAGAGAGAATTCACTGTTAGTACCATGGAGCTTAACGACGGTATAAAGCAGAGGGCGTCTGCGCTTATGAGTAAGTGTGAATGTGTGGGAGCTTCGTACCGAGTGCCTTATTTGGCACTGGTTGGCCCAGTCTGTGGCAGCGTCGGCCAGGCTTTGGTCCCACGACACTGGGTTGGCGCCGTGCTGCGCGCGCCACCAGTTGGTCGCCTCCAGCATCTTTTCACTGAAGTCGTTGCGAGCCTCGAGAGGCGTGGCGGAGCTGGAGCCAATAGCGGCGAGGGCCAGAACGGTGGCCTTGGTGAGAACGTTGGTAAACATTGTATAAGTGTGTTTATACAAGAAATGCCTTTCTAGACGGTTGAAGTTATGGATTTGAGAAGTGGATGGAATCTGAACAAAGGGTTCAGCTTTTTGTTCGGGAGCGTCCTTTTTATATTCATTCTTTGCCATGGCAGCCGTCACCACAACATTGAATGACAGGGCCAAGGGCCACTCGCTACCAACTCCCGCCCACTCGCCCGAATGTTGTTGTTGGTTCTATCTAGCGTCTTATGCTTCTTTTCCTGTTTAGGATTGGTGTGACAGGAGAAGGAAATAGATCATGAAAGAACGCGCTTGGTTCGATCTCGATCCTCCAATATAATCCATAGTATGTGAGGGGATCTCGCCAGGCACCATCCTGCCAGGCACGAGGACTAGCGCAAATCAGCTGCCATTGTTTCACAGGATGACGCTTTGAACAGCACCTTTGTCTTCAACAACATTTCATTCTTCTCCGCACGTAGTGCATGCTGATTGGGCTCGTGCCGTAACCGCTATTGCTTGTTGTGAGCTGAGCGTCGGCCGCAAGTACGCCGTCTCTGCCTTTGGAGTGTGTAAGCTCTACGTGGAGCTGCAAAATAGAGCGGCTGTACCATCAAAAAGAAGCATCGAAGTCCGCTTTTCCCCTTCTCGCCAAGTTATGCGTTTTCTGGTGTTGAGCCTTGCGTTGACTTTGGTCGCGGGCGTAACTTAAATGTTGGGGCATTACAGCCTACGGAAGATGCCGAGCATAGCAGCTCAGAGAAAGCTTATTGAGGTTCCAGTCTACGTTTTGCAAGAAAGCGCATCATACTTCGCACTTGAGCGTGGCTAGAACAGCATCGATCAAGTAAAGTTCTGCGCTAGAAGACGCTGGTGTCTGCGCGACACGTGCTGGGACCTGATCCTCGGGTGTACCTGGCGACGCAATGTTTATTGTTGAGGAGTGCGTCACTAACGCAATCCTTTTGAAGCCCTTTATAGCAACAATATGAAAAGCATGTTTCCGAGAGCAAGTGCAATACTGTTGCCGTGCCGCGCCGAGTTCGGAACGTAATTCGTCTTTGGTCGTGCAGACACCCGTCCGTACAGTGTCCACACAGTGCCAGCGCCCGGGCCGGCAGTGCACACAGCTCCACCACCAGACAAGTTGCCTCATCGCCCGCCACCATCGTGGCAATCTGGTCCTGTCTTGGCCAGCGACACATTCTATGAGCTTCTGCCCCTCCCCGTTGTGACTCATGGGCGACTCACCGTGCTGTGAACACGCCTCGCCGCATACAATGAAGCCATCACGTTCAATTGAACGCCACGCGGCGGTATTTCGTCGTAGAGAACAGATGGAGAGAGAAAGCCCTGGAACAGTGGCCCATGTCCGCCCACTAGCTGGCCACTACCCCAACCAACTAAGCCTAAACTGGGCGAGAGCTGCATGGCGTTTCTTTCACCAGCACTGGCACCACAAGGTAGGCCAGTGCCACGGCCACCAATGGCAAAGGCCACCTAGTAATAATGTAGGCTGGAGAGGCCAGAATGTAGCCGGGCACGCTGGGCCATTATGGCCCCGAGGCTGTCAAGATAATTTTCGTTGATTTACTACTGGTTAGCGGAAGGCCAGTCTGCCACACTCTCGGCGCAAAGGATTATGCTGTTTGTTGCGTAGCGTATTTTGTGACAGGTAACATGTCAGCTCGTGAAGAGGACAAGATGGCCACTGTTCATTTCCATCATTCTGACTTGCGAAAGGCCACACCCTTATTTTTCTCAGCCCTGTGCCGTCGGTAGGTGCCACTGTGTCACCAGCGATCAACACTTCGCTGTCTTGCCATCCAAAAACGGTAACTGAGGACTACCTTGACCGACACGCAGCGAGTCACTCCAAGGGACAGGTAGGCCGTATACAACATTCTCTCTCGGCTTCGCATACTCAGTTCTATTAAAGGCCAAGGACCAATTTTAGTCTAAAATATGTTTCGTTGTCTCGTCAAGTCTATTCTAGTAGGCCGGCAGCAATCGTCTCGCCTCCAGCTCTGATGATCACTCTCTGTCCTGCCTCTAACGGAACCTTCTCGTCGAGCTTGACCACCACTCTGGCGACTCCACCAGGTTGAATCACCTTGGGTTTCTTCTTGATAAGATCGCCCGTGGCCTTGTCTAGCGAGGCAATAAGCCTCTGAATTTGACCAGGAGCGTGCAGGCGGCCGCGGTGGAGATCCACTGCCATGGGCATCAAATGCTCAAAGGCCATGGCCTTCATTGTAAAAGTATCGCCGCAAGGGATGGGGTTGGCTGCGTGGCACAAAATGTCACCCACGCGGATATGAATGGGATCAATATCCGTAAGCGCGATACTGACGTTTTGCCCTGCAACGGCCCATTCCTGTCCGTCTGTGTCGACCATGATGGATTTGATGTACGCCGTCTCTCCGCTTGGCTGCACCATGAGCGAGTCGCCAATCTGGATAGTCCCGGAATCGATACGACCAGCCAAGGTCGTTGTGCCCTGCTGCTCGGAGCGGAAAATCTCGGAAATGGCCATCCGGAAAGGCTTATTTAACGCTCGAACTGTCGTGGGTTCCGATCTCTCCAAAGTATCAAGCAAAGTTCCACCTTCATACCAAGAGGCCGCGGGGGCCGTGATCTTCTTGACAATGTTTTCACCATCTAACCCGGAAATAGGCACAAAGTCGACATTTTTGTCTTGAAAGCCTAGACCAGTCAAAAAGCCGGTAACCTCCTGAGTAATGTCTTCGAAACGGTCTTTTGACCATCCCACCATGTCCAATTTGTTGACGGCCACAATAACGCGCTGCAGACCAAGGCTTCGTAAAAGCAAAATATGCTCCCGAGTTTGGCCCTTGAGCCCCTTTTCGTAAGCGCCAGTATTGGCATCAATGACCAGGATAGCAAAGTCTGCTTGGCTCGCGCCAGCAATCATATTGGGCACAAAGTCGCGGTGGCCTGGTGCGTCGAGAATGGTATACTTTGTCTTGTCGGTTTCAAAATGATTGGTAGCAATGTCAATGGTGACCCCGCGATCGCGCTCTTCGGTCCGCTGGTCCATGACCCAGGCTAGAGCGAAAGACTGTTTACCGGCCTTCTCGGCTTGCCTCTTGTACTTGTCGACGGTTCTTTGGTCAACATATTTCAAGTCGACAAGGAGACGGCCCATCAATGTACTCTTGCCAGCATCAACATGCCCTAATGAAGATGTCAGTAGTGCCCTACTGTCGATCCAGTTACTCAACATACCGACAACGACAAAGCTAGTGCTCTTCTTGGCGCCACTCTTCTCATATTCTTTGACAACATCCAACCCCTTCGTTTTTGGTGGCGGCACGTCGTTAACTTTCAGGCCAGCTATCTGTTTCGTGACGTCGTCCGCCTTTGCATCACCCTTCGCGGCGCCATCGGCCTTCTTCTTAGGTGCCGCTTTATGAGCCGGTGTGACCTTTTTGCCCGCTGAAGAGATATTAGAATTAGCCCTTAAATTGCCCTTGCAAAGCTCGAACCTTTCGCCTGGGCCGCGAGCACAATGTCATCTGGACTGGGCTCGGAGAATGCAGACGCGAGGTATGTCGGTGAGGATGCATATGTCATGGAAAAGACATCTTGTTTCTGTTTCTGCCCCCCTGGAGCAGACCCAACCAAAGTTTTCGCAAACGCGGATGGCGTTGGGCGCTGACCAACTACATTGACTTGGGCTTCCATGTCATGCATTGGCTTATCCGAAGTGCTGGATGATAGAGTGTCTGGTTTGGCTAAAGGTTCTGATTCAGGATGATTTCCCTTCCGCAGTGGTATTGGGGCAGAGGATGCTGAAGCGGGTGGTGCTTGCACATGTCCCGTAGGCTTCGGGGAGGATATTGACAAATCTTGCAATCCTCTCTCTGCTTGAAGCTCGTTCTCATACCCCTTCTTCTGTTCCGTTTTCTTCTTTCTGGCAGCAGCCAGCGCTTGAAGCTTGGACATTTTGGGAGTACCATCGCTTCCTCCTAGTAGGCCTCCAGGCGGTGTACAAGGAGGGATGAAAGTAGTATGCCGTTCAATAGGTGTCTGAAGCCATGGCATATCTGAGAAATAGGCGTCTATAGGAAGAACTGGGGCTTCCAAGACGGGGAATGTTGATCTCTGAAAAGAACCTTGCCCAGCTCGAAATCCTCCACGTTCGCTCCCTCGTAGGTCTGCTCCAGTGGCGCCTCCACATGCCACAGCTGACGAGGAAGAAAAAACCGGGAAAAACATACCTTCTTGTGCCGCCTTCTTAGGAGCAGGCTTTGGTGTTGGGGAAATAAAAGTCCGTTGGAGGTAGCCTACCGACTTTTCCACGTCGTAAAAGTAGTGCCAGAGAGCTTCTTGTATTTGCACAAGCGACACCTTGCTGTTGTCTTCACCCAGTGCCCCTTTCACCTCCTCAGTAGCATTGGCCATAGCAACCCTGTCCTCGGGGCTCATGCCATCATCTTCCTCCTCTTCGTATTCATCCTCATCAGGATCATAGAAATCGTCATCTTCAAACGAGGCCATGTTGCGTTATGATGTCACAGTATCGATCGATCGAGAAAAAGGGGTGTGCCCTGGCGTAATGTAAATGTATGTCGGAACGGAAACGGAAGAGTAGAAGAGATCAGTGTCTAAGGATATATATATAAATTGTAGAAGGAGGAAGGTTTCCAAGCGACAGTATTGATGCTACTAGTAAACCTTGCTCACAGCGAGGTTTTGGAGGGGCAGGGCCTGGCGTCCCGCCACTGGCGCGGGGCACACGCCACCGAGCGAGGGGTTGTGTGGACAAATTTAGCGGACTTTTAATTTCGCCGTGTCCCGCGCTACCTGCAGGCTGCAGCAAGGCCCCCCCAAAGATTCGAAATTTACGGATTCGCGTGGAACAGCTTGGAGCTATACTCAACGACAACACTTGGTGCATATTTTGGCTGTTCCAAGGATTTTCAACTCCATTCTACCAGGAAAAATCGTCGCAAAGACGATTCGCCGCCGAAATGTCGTTGAGTGAGTCTGCCCATAACCTTTATAAACAAGCACCCTGAAGCTAACCCACACAGATCTGGATATGAACAACGGTGAGAGCCACCACCGCCATTTGCGCGCCCGGCGATAATACTAATTTTGACCCCAGCTACGATGATGAAGGACGAGCAGGGCCGTCCTTTCATCGTCGTCAGAGAGTAGGTTACCCCAACCGCAAAATGGAGCTGCTCGACTAACTGCTTCGCAGTCAGGGGAGGAAGAAGCGCCAGTACGGCAACGAGGCCGTCAAATCCCACATCCTCGCCGCGCGAACTGTGGCCAACATCGTCAAGACCTCTCTTGGACCCCGCGGTCTCGATAAGATCCTCATTTCCTCCGATGGCGACATTACGATCACGAACGACGGCGCCACGATTATGCAACAAATGGAGATTAGCAACCACGTAGCCAAGCTGCTTGTTGAGCTTTCCAAGTCGCAGGATGATGAAATTGGCGATGGTACTACCGGTGTAGTTGTTCTAGCCGGCGCTCTGCTAGAGCAGGCTGCCGAACTCATCGACAAGGGCATCCACCCAATCCGAATCGCCGATGGCTACGACCAGGCCTGTGACATTGCAGTTGCCGAGCTTGACAACATCTCGGACAAGATCGAGTTCACAAAAGACGAGACCGCCAACCTGGTCAAGGTTGCCCGCACCAGTCTGGGCAGCAAGATTGTGTCCATGGCCCACGATCAATTCGCTAACATTGCCGTCGACGCTGTTCTCTCGGTCGCTGACCTGGATCGCAAGGACGTCGACTTTGAGCTGATCAAGGTAGATGGCAAGGTTGGCGGGTCTCTTGAGGATTCCCTTCTTGTCAAGGGTGTCATCATCGACAAGGACTTTTCTCATCCCCAAATGCCCTCCGAAGTCAAGGATGCCAAGATTGCTATTCTTACATGCGCTTTCGAGCCTCCCAAGCCCAAAACCAAGCATCATCTTGACATCACTAGCGTCGAGGAATTCAAGAAGCTCCAGAATTACGAGAAGGAGAAGTTCACCGAGATGATTCAGCAAATAAAAGACACGGGCGCCAACCTCGTCATTTGCCAGTGGGGTTTCGACGACGAGGCCAACCACTTGCTTCTACAGAACAAGCTTCCCGCCGTCCGGTGGGTCGGCGGCCCCGAGATGGAGCTCATTGCTATTGCCACAAACGGACGCATCGTTCCCCGATTCGAGGATCTCAAGGCCGAGAAGCTGGGCCAAGCCGGCGTTGTTCGGGAGATGACTTTTGGCACAACACGAGAGAAGATGCTGGTCATCGAAGAGTGCGCCAACACAAGAGCTGTTACCGTCTTTGTGCGCGGAAGCAACAAGATGGTAAGTCAAACATGACAAGGACACAATCACTTCGAGATTACAATGCTAATGTACCCTAAGCTCATCGACGAGGCTAAACGATCACTGCATGACGCTCTTTGCGTTGTTCGCAACCTGGTCAAAGACAACCGCGTCGTTTATGGCGGCGGTGCTGCTGAAATCGCATGCTCTCTCGCCGTTGAGGATGCCGCCGGCAAGACGGCCGGTCTGGAGCAGTACGCTATGCGCGCCTTCTCCGAGGCTCTCGATGCAGTCCCCATGGCCCTGGCTCAGAACAGTGGTCTCAACCCCATCTCGACACTGGCAGAAATCAAGAGCCAGCAGGTTAAGGCTGGTCCTGGAAGCCGCGGCAAGCTTGGTGTAGACTGTATGGGCCGTGGAAGCAACGACATGAAGGAGGCTTTTGTGATTGATCCTTTGATCGGCAAGAAGCAGCAGCTGCAGCTGGCGACGCAGCTGTGCCGCATGGTGCTCAAGGTTAATAATGTCATTATCGCGGGCTCGGAAGACAATGAATGGTAAAGGGGTCATGAGTGGAGACTTAAAAAAGGTTAGACGGGAATATACCACGGAAAAGTAAATAGTGGAATAGATCTATTCTTGGTTTGTTAATCATGACAAGTCCACCCCTGAATCCGACCGGTTCCTGTCAGTGAGGCTGTGCAGCTTGATGGACCCAGCCAGCATTCGGCCTATTTCATGGGGCAAGCAACGATCTGGCCCTTGGAGCAATACGAATGTCGTCTGAGCGGTAGCCCTAAATTCCTTGCATAGATCCACCTTGCTGCTTTTTTGGACAGCCCGGCTGAAATTGATGCCACTGACGGCCGTTGCCAACGCTCCTGTTTCATAAGGCTGCGTCATCTCCAAAGCTTAGGCGCCCTGTCGACACTGAATAGGTGCCCTGCCCGTGGAATCCTTGCACGGCTCAGCCGCACGGCAGCCCACTTTGAGTTTAAAGCCGACGAGGGGCTTTTTTCTTTGACATGTTGATTGCCATCCCATCCAACCTACACACTTTTGCCGTCGAACAGTCTCTCGGGACGAGCCATGGGACTGCAGCCGACGCGGGAATTAGCCACTACCACGCGACTTGTTGGACAGCACTTTGAAGCGACGTCTGATGCGACGCAACGGATTGACACGTCTCAGCCTCTAGTCTGCCGACACACGTCCACTTAGTGAAACCAGTTGTTGCACCCGCGATAAATCCGTAAACCCATCCAGACATGTCCGACTCAGGATCGCCAGACACGCCGGCGTCGTCCTCTGGGTGCTCCGACGTGGTGACGCGGGCCAAGCGACGTCCCATTCCGCGCAAAGGGCACACCAAATCCCGGGGAGGATGCGCCAACTGCAAGAAGCGCAAAGTCAAGTGCGATGAGGTCACGCCGGCCTGCGGCGCGTGCCGTCGGCTCGGCTACGACTGTCTCTTTTTCGAGAATAAGCTGCAGGTCAAGGCCCGGCGAGAGGAGCCGCTGAAGGCGCTGGTCATTAGCCAAACGCCGGCAAAATCACTCAGCTGCGACCCGTCGTGGTTCACATTGAATGACATGCGCTTCTTCCAGCACTTTATATTCTCTGCCTATCCGTCGCTGCCACTGGACGGTTGGGACATCTGGCGGGAGGTCTCACAGATGGCCCATCAGGTACGTAGAAGCAACCATGTGGCAACATGAAGCACCGAGTCTAATCGGGGAATGCAGTACGACTTTTTGCTTCACGCAATGCTCGGTCTGGGCGCCTCACACCTCTCCATCATCACCCCGAACACCTATACGCAAGCCGCGCTGAAGCATCGCGTCACGGCGTTGGAAGGATTCAAAAAGTTCATCTCGAGTGCTGGCCAATCGAGAGAGCATGCGGATGCCGCATTCGCGACTGCTCTTGTTTTGACTTTCCAGGCTACTCAAATGAGAGACGGGCTAAACGACTTTCTAACCATGATCCGCGGCTGTATGTCCTGCCCCCCACGCAGCTTGATCCCGGCATCAGCTTACCGTTATTTAGGCAATCTCATCGGTACACATGCTATGGGTCAATACTCGCTATCACGGTTCCGCAATTTCGAAAAGGAGGCGTATCTCTCAAAGCTGATGGAGGTGGTGCCCCTCGACAGACCGATTCCTCACTTTGACGAGGAGGCAATCGGAGGGTTCTTGGGGAGCCTCGAGAACCTTGGCCCGCTGTGCCGTAGCATCGAAGAACTGCAATATCTGGCCATTATGCGAAGCATCGCTACTCAGGCGCTACAGAGTCCCGTGAACGGTAAGTGCCAAACTATATTCCAGTCTTGTGTGGAAGGCTTGCACCCGATTCTGACTCAGTCTTTAGCATACTATGAGCACACGCGCATATATGACGTGTTATGCGACATTGACGCTGAGCAATTTCCAGCCTTTATCGACGAGTCGAATTACACCGGGCGGCTGCTCATTATGCACATGATTGTGCTCGACTATGTGATGGGGACAACGATCCTACAAGAACGACGACAAGCGGCGCCGGCTTCAGTGCCTCAAAACGTATACGACTACATCAAGATGATGCTCCTGACTTGGACACAGAGGATACAGGAGAAACTACCAGAGGAATACAAACCGTACGGCTTGTGGCCCGTCACTTTTACCCGGCAATGCATCGACGATGGAGAAATGAAGCTGGTTGACAGTGGCGGCGATACTGTGAAGCTTGTTGGGGAAACGTTGCGAGAGTTGATCCTTTAGCTTGGAGCAAAAGGCGGTAAAAACACTTGTACTATTCAGCGATTCTAAATCTGCAGCTATGGGAATATTATTTCTACTTGATTCATTCAGTGTTCTACTTCGGCTGCAAGTCCAGCCAGCGTTGGCACAAGACTCTTGTTTACTTAGACCATTTGCTCGCGCGTAGTCGATGTGCTTGTCGCCATTTCGACGGAGAGCTGTTCCTTTGTCCTCGCCTTTTTAGAGAGAAGCGCGCTGCGTGGCAGATATTGCGAGGGATGCCAGACGCAGAATGCTCCGATGGCGAAGATCATTGGGATCGCTTCAAATACCCAAAAGAGCCACTCGGTGCGGAAAGCATAACCTTGCATGCCTTCCGCAAACTCGCAGACTCGATAAACGCAACGAATCTGGATTGTTTTAGAGGGACATTCTTATTAAAGACAGGGGAAAAACTACGCCACACTCACCATGATGGCAATGCTGGAAATGTAGACGGCACGGACGACTTTTCGCCAACCAACAGGCGCGTCCGGCATGGCCAGCCGACTCGCCAAGGAGTGGAAGCGACCGAAGACGGCGAGAAACAAGCCGAATGCGAGAAGCTGCAGCAACAGGCCGCCAATTAGTGTGTATCGTCCAATCTTTTCCTTGGGACCTGTCCAGTTGCCCGTGCTGGCAATGGCCGATCCGTTGCCCTGCACGACAAAGGAGAGGATGTCGAAGGTGACGAAGATGGGCGTGAGGAGGCGGCCGGCAATGCCGAGAATGCGATGGTGGGTGGGCGGGAGGACGCTGAGGATGAGGCGGCTGATGAGGAGGTAGTTGCCGGCCGCGATGAAGACGGGGGCGAGGACGGTCAGAGTGAGTGTCAAGATGAATGGGGCCTGGAAGAAAGCTGATTAGCATCTCGTTGCTGCCAACGGCCTTTTTTTGCGGCTTCACTTACCAGGACCGTCTGGTGTTTCGCCGAATAGACGCGGCAGACGTAACCGGCCACTTCAATCGCAGCGCCGACCACGACGGCAGAAAAGAACCAGGCGCGGTGCTTGATCCAGGTGAGGTACGTGATGGCGATTAATAAGAGGCTGTAGACGACACAGCCGGTTACCGCGAGTGGAAAGGAGGGATTGTAGATCCAGATCGAGGTGTCGTCGTTGGCCATGTTGCTTGTGGACGTGAGACTGTGTCAATATGGAGAATGAAACTCAAGAAGACTGAAATGGTTTGGGATTGATACTATGCCAATAGTTTTAGAAAGTCTACTGGCCAACGGTGACATTTATATGTATGGACAAGCTCGTACCAGTCGGATTCCGGCCCCGGACCAATATCTTCTTACACGCTGACGCAAACAAGCTGCGCCGCGTCCAACCAATCTCCAAAGCTGGAACTCAGCTCTTAAGAAGGCCGCGTCAGGTTTCTTTATAGTAAACGGCCCCGAAACTGCGCTACGATGGAGGTACACTCCACAAGGCGGCAGGGTCGCGATGTCGTTTTCCTATTCGGGAAAACGACTGGGGGCCGCGCTAAGCTGGCAAACCCGACAAATGCGAAATCACCAATGAGCATCAGCATAGGAGTGGAACGTGGCATTTTATAGTAAATATAGTGTCGTCGAGACGTATTGGTCGGATTTTTTTACCTTCAGCCGCTCGATTACTTTGGGCTGTGCATCTTGCTTTTGAGGAAGCTGTTGCGGAGGCCGAACCACTACGCAGCCACACAAGTCGAGACGAAAGCGCGTTTTCCAAAAATGAGACTAATGACTTTATATCGCCTTTTGGAAAAGCCTTGTGCGGGTTTACTTGTACAACTCGCAGAAAGACTGCTTCCATTTTCCTTGACGCGTGATGGGTTGCAGTGCGTTGAAGAGGGGGCAAATGGGAACTTGGCATGGTTCCCCCATTGTCAGTAATGATATAAGACCGTTTTGATAGTGACTCTGCAAAGGACAAACGATAGGGAGGGACAGGCTGCGACAAGGCTGGCGAGTCTGCACAGCCCCAAGCCCATCCCATCGTATTTCCTTTAATTGACGAAAGAATGGCTTGCTGGCGCCCTGCATGCTCTATGCATTCTGCAGCTTACCCGCAACGCGACGACGCTCGGCGACAACAACGCCGGTACTTTTTTTTTTCGGGCCTGGTGCACAACACACGAGGAAAGAGACAATTTTGACGTGTGGCGCACCAGACTTTGACATGGTTGCTGCTGTACGCAAGACGGACTGATCAGCGACGTGGCGGCCGTCTCCCACTGCGGCCGATGGCAGCCCAATCAAACAAGGCAAGATGATACTCGGGGCCAATCTGTACAGGGCATAGATGGGCCCCTTCAGCAAGGCGGCCGCCGACCGACCGCCCGTTGGGATCAGAGACATGGACGGCGCGTAGATTAGGGTGACGTTGTGACACCGGCCCCCATCCCATGGCGTGGGCATGTGTTGGGGCTGATTTTCACCGCTCTATTGGTGTTGAGATGGGGACATGTATCGCCTGGCTACAACGAAGCAACCGTGGTGTAGGGATTGTATTCTACAAAAGATTGGGGGACTCTCTCAATGAGACGACCCATTCTTGGCCGACTCTCAATCCATCTCTGTTGGCAATTTACCTTGTTTATTTACAGAAACGATGGAAGCTGGCTCGTACTTCAACAGACCACGTCCTTGGTCTGGTGAGCCCGGCCGTCTTCCCCGGGGCTTGGTGGGGTGTGAAAAGCATGTCTCAGACATCATCGGAGACCATCAGACGCTGCAAGGAAGAAGCAGGATAACACGTCAATGTTGTATGGCAGTTGAAAAAATAAATTAAAAAACAATAATTAAAATAATGAATTGATAAAACAATTGAATTGAATACTTTTTAAATGATTTAAAAGAATTGATACATGCGGCCCGCATCCAGTAGCGGAAAGGGGAACGGGAGGGCGGTGTGCAGACTCAGCCTGCATATAATCGCAGGTCATCTGCCCGACATTTGCTGAGTTGGCATACCACCCTCTTTTTTTTTCCTCTTGCCTCCTTTTTGCTATGCGTTTGCAGGTCACGCCGTTTTTAGCCCCGGGGCGCGCCTGGCTTTCTACCTAGCGATGACTTGTGCGCAGACGGGCGGAGCGCTGCTATTACGACACAATGTCGTGATTTCTGGTGAACGAGGACGCAGCTCTCATCAACCAAACAGTCATCGTCGATTGTGCCACATTGGGCAAGTCCTTCCCTGCTTTAGCGGGCGCCAGCCAAGTCTCCATGGACAAGCCCACTGACGAGTTGCCAATCTTTTTTCTTGTTTTCTCTTGGGCTTCCTCCCGCTGGCGACCCGATGGGCGACCGATTGTCTTGAACCCACGCCCCCCCCCCCTCCCCTCCATCATACAACTGCAACGCACACGGGAGGCTTGAATTAGACAGAAAAAAAAAGCCTTCTCCTAGCCAAAGCAAGAGTGTTGTGATGCCATGGCCATGCAAGGGGCCGACCCGGTGGCCTCTTTTGCCAAATAGTGTCCCCGGGATCGGTGCCACCCGTATTCCAGGCGCTGGGCCACCGGATGCTCGACGTGGCCGATGGAACAGATCACTTGGGCAATGTAGAGCAGAGCCACATGGCTACAAGAGTCCATCTGCCGGCTCTTCCCCAGGTCCGGGCTGGACGTAGGTACTCTATGTAGCTGGCCATTTTAAGATGCCAATTGTGACCTCTGTGTTTACATTGGGCAGCGAATCGTACATGTATCCTGACCTGTCAATTCGACCACGTCGATGCTCACCTGAGCCAGATTGCTTGCGCATTGCACGTCTGCGCAGAAGTACTCTGTTGATATACCTTGGCGCATCCTCATTTAATAATTTTATAAAAAAAAAACTTTTTTAAAAATACTATTTTTCTATATTTTCTATTTATAATTGTTTTAACATACCTGTTCGACCATGCACCCCAATCTGTCACGAGCGATCGCGCACTCCACGCCGCAGAACGACGTGCATGCTCGCACTCTAGCTCGCCGCCAATTGCGCCGCCGGTGGCCGGCACGCTACAGATATAGACTCCGAATGCACCGTTTTAAACCGTAGCGGGATACCGAAAGGTTTTCAGCTTGCAAAGAAGAAGGATTTGGTATTATTAATGCCTTTGTCATGACGCGGGGACGCCGCTGGTGGTCCCCTGCCACTTGCCACACCACACACACAGCCGGAACTTGGAGACGACGAGTGCCACGAGTTGACTATGGCGTGGGCCCTGGTTTTAATCACCTAAGTCCATTGGAAGCTTTGGTGAGCTACTTTGGGTAAGTTTGACTGGCAGTCGCGTAGATGAAGCGTACCGACGTATCACGAACCTGCTGGCATGTGGCTCCCGCTTATTGGGTTTCCAGTACACCCAAAATGATTCATCTCGAGCGAGCCTATCAGGGCTGCCATAGCTGTGACTCCAACCTACCCAGTCAACCAGTACAGTGGGCTGTAGAGTCACCATGGTTCGACCCAGCACCAGAACCCCGTGTGGCGGTACGGTACAGACCTAGCAGTCAAAGGCGGCTAGCTGGGATAAAAGTGTTAGCACAGTACCTCTTGACCTTGTCGTCAGCTTTTGGGGCTGCTCTAGGTGACTCACGGCGGCTGGTCGACAAACTAAATTTACAGCACTGCCCTATTGGGAACTGCAGCGGGGCAGCTGCAAACACCCCGCAGGCAAACCTCATCATTGCCACCACGAGCCCGGCCGTTCAAGATATAATGTGCTAACGCGCCGTCTCATCCAGGATCCCCTCTTCATCGATATTCAGTTTCATCTTACACTTTCGTTTGTGTTTCGCAATTGCATTTGCCTCGGCGTTTGGGTTTCCTAGAGTTTTTCAATCACTTTTGTCAAGCTACCCGCAAACCTGTTCAACACCCATTCTCTCGTCATCACTCTGCAACAAACGGCCATGCTTCCCCTTCACTTAAAAGAGGAGGGCGCTCCGACGACCCGCATACAGGCTGTTTCCGAGCCGTCCGGCGCCCGAATTGTCGCCAAACCCGTGCCAAAGGCCCAGCTAGAAGATCCTCGCGGCTACCAGATTGGGCAGGTCCGGAAGCGCTTTTCACCCAAAGAGACGGCCACTGCAGACGGCAGCACATCCCTGGTCTTTAAGATCACGCCGTCGGATCCGGATTTTCCCTTTGAGCTGGCGCATCTGCGTTGCGATTTACTTGTGCCCAAGACCTACCCCGCCAAAAGACCGGTGCTGCGGGTCACCAACAAGGACATCCCCAGAGGCTTCAGCATCAACGTCGAAAAGGGGTGGGACAAGCTTGCAGAGGAGAGGAAAGGGGCCACTCTGTTATCATTAATCAACGCTCTGGACAAGAACTTGGAAAATTTCCTGTCTGAGCAAAAGGTTGAAACGGTCAAACTTGTTACTTTCAAAGATACAAGACATCTTCAGCACGAGTCCCAAAAGGCACAAACGGCTGCGGCTGTGCCAGATACTGTGGTTAAACCAGCTGCAGCACCCAAGCCCCCACCCAAACCATATGTCCCAGAGAAGAAACACTCTCGGGAAGAAGTCGCTGTTGCCAAGGAACGAAGAGCGCAAGAGGTGCGCCAGCTCGAGGCCCGCATGGGGAGACTACCTCTCTATCGTCGCTCCGCGGATGGTGTCGTTTTTACGCTGCCACTAGAGCCCAAGAAGAGGGCCGATCTTCCCGAAGGTCTTCGTTCCGTCAACAACATCCATCTCATTGTCCCTCTGCTCTATCCGCTCCAGGATATCCGCGTCCAGCTCAACGAGGCCGACGCCAACGACGCCGAGCCTGTCGAAGATTTATTCGTCCAGAGAGCAGCCGATCAAAAGCAGATGAATCTCATGGGCCATGTCAACTACCTCGCGCAGAACCTCCACCTTCTGGCCAAGATGGCGCAGTTGAACGCGGCAAAGGCTGAGACGCCTCAGCCGCACGAGACCAATCCCGAGGTCACGGAAGAACAGGGCTCTGCGGGCGAACCCGACACAGAAAAGAGCCACATTCAGTACATCCCGCGACCTCCCGAGTGGACCGTCGGAAACGACAGTGGAAGCTCAGGGGAAGAGGAGACCAGCAGCTCGGATGACGGCGGCGTGGAGCTAGAAGAGGGCGGCGAGCAGTCACATACTGCCGTCTTGGATGCGCCCGAGCGCGGAACCATGATTTCTTTTCCGTCGATTGAACTCCACGGTCTCGAGCTTCTACAGGTTTCGCTACTCAGCCTCACCATCAAGTGCGACCGCTGCCGCACCCTCAACGACTTGACCGGGATGAAGCCTGGGGCCGAAAAGGCTGGCAGCTGCAAGAAATGCGCCAGTGGATTTTCCGCCCAGTACAATCCGCAGTACGTCCACGAGCACTCCTCCCGCGCCGGGTTCATCGACCTCTCGGGCTGCAAGGTGGCTGACATGCTGCCGAGCACGTTTGTGCCGACCTGCGCACGCTGCTCCACGCCCAGCCACGGGCTCGTCTCCGTGCGCGGCGAGACGGTGACGAATGTGTGCCGCGAGTGCCACGCCAAGTTTACGTTCAAGATTCCCGACGTCAAGTTTCTCTTCATCACACCGGGCACGCTGCCGCCGCCGACGTCGGGCCCGAAGCGCAAGACGGAGAAGCTCGGCCTGCACGCCGGCGAGCCGCTGCCGAACCGCGGCGCGTGCATGCACTACCGCAAGTCGTACCGCTGGTTCCGCTTCTCGTGCTGCAACAAGGTCTTTTCGTGCGACCGCTGCCACGAAGAGGCGGAAGATCATCCCAACGAGTGGGCGAACCGCATGATTTGCGGCTGGTGCAGCCGCGAGCAGAATTACGCCGTCGACGAGTGCAAGTTTTGCGGCCGCGGCGTGATTGGGAAAAAGGGCACGGGCTTCTGGGAGGGCGGCAAGGGGACGAGGGACCAGAACATGATGAGCAGGAAGGATCCGCGCAAGTATAAGCGTATTGGCACGCAGCCGGGCGCGAAAAAGTCTTGATCCTGTACAATGATGTAGCCACGAATGTACTCTCTTGCCATATGTACCGGCCCCATAAATTTGTGAAAGTGACAAAAGTGATGGTTTGTTCAGTTTATTCAGCATCCGTTGTTTTCCTCGTGTTGAGCTTGGACGGAGCAATAATCCCAAAGGTCATGCATACGAGGCGGTTCGTCAAATTTGGGGCACGAGACGGGCCCGTACATGGCCAAGCGACGACATTGTCTCCGAGCCTACGGTGCGGCCGCTCGCTGACATCATGGCTTGTGTCCAGTCGACGGCATGGGATCCTTGGCCATCAGCCCAGAATGACGGCGGGATCCGGAGTTTTCTTTTCCCAAGTCGTATACACTTGCAGCGCACGGCCGAGATGGGGTTTGATGCTGTGGAACATGGAAAGGGTTTTCGTGTTCCGAAAGGCTACGTCCCCATCCCAACCCGAAGAAGCGGGATTGACAAGACTCAAATTGGGGCGCACCCGTATTGTATTTTCCCTTTTTGGAGATTGTACTACTTGACGAGAGCTTGGAGAAATGCAAGCGACTTTTTTTTGTTCCCGTGATGATGATGGCCGGGGGGGGCTAAGCCCCCCCGGTTGGACCCCCCGCCACCCGCCCGCGATCTACGGCTGCTAAATTTGGAATACGAACAACTTTGCCTGTTAGTCTCCGAGAATCTGACCGGTCAACGCTATTTACGTCATGTTTCCGTTTTGCCATCAACCAACAAAAGTTGGCTAGCGAGATTCCCGCCACGCCCAGCCTTACCCGTAGGCGAATCTTCAGCGTCCAACTTGTGCTGAATCGAAGGCGCGAGCCTTCGTAGGAAAAGCGAAAATAACAATGCGCTCTCAAGCCACAAAGTAGACATCAGACCGAATGCACGGCGTCGGGCCGCAACAATAGATGATTTGTTTTCTCGGGGAAACATACTCCGTCGCTGCAGTGTAACCAGCTTTTGGCCACACACACACACCAGCCCTAACCGATCGGGATACGAGCACGGCGTGCCGATCAAGGTGACCCCTCCGTGCCTTCCCCAATATGCGCAGCCTCGCCGAGCTTGGGGGGCTCTTTCCGTACGCTATTTTTGGTGAGTGAAGTGAGCGGATTACAATCAAGTCATTGCTTTCAAAACGTAAACTTTTCAATGCACAACGGCCTGACTGCGTAAAGCTCCCGAGTATAAATAGGCATCGACCTCCCAAGATAAATCGTCTCATTCATCCAGCATCACAAACATTCTCCTTCTACACTCAGTTCTTTTACTCTACACCAACAAACTTCCACCCAAACCAACCTACCAAACAAAAACATCCATCACAATGCAGTTCTCCAAGACTCTCTTCGCCATCGCCGTCGCCGCCACCACGGCCTCTGCCGCGCCCCTCGTGGCCCGCGACCCGGACTGGATCATCCAGGGCCTCTCCCGCACCTGCGACGGCCAGGACTCGTCCTGCACCTGGCAGTTTTCCATCAACAACCAGCTGACCGACGCCACGGCCTGCACCTACGTCGTCAACGCGGCCGGCGGCCAGCCCGCCTCGCGCTCCAGCGGCGGCCCCGTGACCTGCGGCGACTTCAGAATCACCAGCGGCTGGTCGGGCCAGTTTGTCGTCGGCTTCACCACGTTTGCCGTTTATGACACCACCAAGAACCTGATTGCGTACCCGGCGTACAACGATGACGAGATTGCGGCTGGCAATGTCGCCGACAAGGCGTTTCATGTCGAGGCTCCCAAGTACTAAGAAGGCAAAGGGGAGATGAGGGGGACCACTGGTATTATAATGATATCGAAATACTTATGTAATAAATAATAATTCATTATCTCTACAATCACGGTTGGACATTCGTGTATTGCAATAGCATCGACTGTGACACCGGAGACCAGTAAGCTCACCATACAAGTTGAACTAGTCGATGTGTGTGACACTCCACAGATAATGTTCGCTACGACGCCCTTTTCTCAGTTCATTTCTTTCTAAAATATATTCCAACGTCTCTAGCCTCTCTGTCAGTGGCATAGTGGCATAGGCAAGAATAGGATCCCGGCCCATTGGTCTCGTAACGAACCTAGAGTATTTTGAAATGACAAAGCACACAAGCCTCGTCTCGAGCTAGTGAAATTGCCCGGCCGGCAGACGAAATAGCACGGCGGGGACCTTGTTGGGTTGCAACAACTCACATATGCGCCTAGCCTAGGCGGCGCGGGAAACTGGAGCAACGCAGGCGATAACACCATGGCCACCAGTGATCCCACGCTCCTGATTGATTGAACCGGATCCATGGCTCTCAGTTAGAATGGGTCCAGGGTGACCGCCGGTGGTGTTGCACGCCATGACCTGGAATAGTAGCAGCGGAATCATCCCGGTTGCTGCAGAAGAAGATAATTAGCGTTGCATCCTGGGTGTTTGCTAGCTTGCTCCCATCACCCGCAGCTTATTAGGCGTTTGCCTCCTGTCAGACAGGCTTCTAGTCTGCGAGCTAAGGGGGGTGGAATGGCCAACTCGTCCCGTAATCAGGTGCAAGGGAGCACCGCTACTGCCAATGGCAGCATTCTAGAAGCATACGTTTCCGCGGAGGCTCGTGGTTGACGGGTGCAGCGTTCTCATGCACTACAAAAGGGGGTTTCCTGTCATGTAATACTTGGAAAGAGGATGAAGCTTAAATTAAAGAGCCCCGAGCATATCCGCGGAGATTATTCAGCCTTGTTGGCGCCCATTGGGCCCATAATCGCGGCACATTGTTGCCGAAGGTTGGCGGCTGTCGCCCGCCAGCCGGCCCTCCACCCCCCCCC